>CAJNOQ010009624.1:0-10113 GCA_905250885.1 Didymodactylos carnosus
TACATTGATTCTTTCGTGAAATAAAGTTGCTGTGGAAAATATACAGTTCATTCTCAGGTATAACCCTACATACTCTTTTAGCATTTAACGTATAGTGAAGGGCAGTTATCAGATACATGACGACCATCAGCTGTTACATTCGTTCACAATTATACTTAATCAAAAGCATAAACTTTCGCTGCATTTTCTAATATAATTTTCATATATTTCTGTGTTTTAATTAATTTCCTTCCACACGGCTAGACCAACTTTTTATTAGACTAACGATAACGAAAATGACTCCTTACAAGTATGCTATCAACTTTTTCCGCATGTTGCATCAACTGCAATAGACTTTTTACTAATTTGCCGCGTGTGTTAGTCATTTATGCTCAGTTTATTGAGTGAAATTCTATTTAATTCGAGAAATGGATGACTTCGACGTTGCTCGAAGATTTTTATTCATTGATAATTGGAGTTTATTCGAGTATGAAAATAATTATTTTATTTTATTTTCTCTAGTTTTCTTTTCAGTACTTCAGTGCCGGAAACTTATGGCAGACATATCGAGTAAGTCATGTGATTCTTGTTATTGATAGTAGATGATATAGATAACGGTGATTTTATAGGATTTTGCATCAAATGTTCAATTTTCTTTGGTGGCTAATGCGAATTTCGTAGCATTTTCGATCGTTTATTCAGATCTTCGCTCATTTCCGTCTATTGTCGTCTGAAATATATGAGAAGACATATTTGTGACATTACCTCACATTGAACAATAAAACAAGACAGAAAAAATCCCGCTCTAAGTGGAAGACATGTATGTTGACAAATGTTTAAAACAAAATAAAGCTTCACGCAATGGTTCAAATGTTTGTTTATTTCAGATTTAGTGATCTAATCGGCAGAATTGATACGCGTAAGTTTTGTCGAACTGATTCGAATGTCGTCATTTTCCGATCTCTTGTTACGTATTTAAGTCTGTATTATAAATTTCCATCTTTAGATAGAATTGTTAAAAGTTTTCCAGGCTTGAACTCTGCATCTGGTCATTCGATATAGCTGTCACAGTGGTAGAACAGTAAACAACCAATTGAATAGACTACATTCACTGACATTTTGCTGTCTTGATATGAAATATTTTAAAAGTATTATATTATTAATAAAAAGCCACAAATTTAAAATACCTTCATGTCGCCTGTCGTTGTCTTAAACAATATGTTATTAGTAATACTAATGATTGTTTAATACCCCAAACTATACAAAAATTATTTATTTACTTATCATTTTCTAATATTCTACCTGGAAAACTGAATAAATAAAATACTTAGCAAAACTGCTTTTTTTACTTAGAATTCTTTTCAATATATTACTTAGAAAAAAATATTTTCTTACTTAGATTTTATTTTAAATTACTTAGCAGTTAAATGGGTGTCATTTTTATCACCCTCCGTTCAAGTAGTTGAGGACACGAAACACTTTTTCCTTAAATGCCCTCATTATAATCATGCACGAAATATTTTATTCTCAAAATTCCATAATGCGGGCATCAAACTAGACTTGGATACTATTCTCTTGAATGGTATTTCAAATAATAAGACATTTCTCTTTGTTTATGACTGTATATGTGATTTTATCTCGGATACTAAACGCTTTTAATGTGTCTTACCTGATTTGCTGTATTTTGATTCCGAAGCTGATGCATTCCTATCTCATGTCTGTACGAATTAATTAGAAGCCGTCTCTCTGTCTTTGTCCGCCGGGTCATCTGATCACCACCACTACTCTACTCTTCAACATCTCTTATCATATTCTCTTCCTTAATCATATTCCTCTGCAACTGACGATCAATCTTTTTCTTCCTCGCTCCGATTCTTCTTTCATTTTGTAAACTTTTCTACTCATCCTTTCATTAAGACTCTTTTGCAAATTGATACAATGTGATCCATTGGATCGCGATTTCGATCTGTATTAAGATTTTCTTTTTCAAATAAAGTTTATACCAACAGCCCCTGCAATAGAGGTCACTTCTGTTCGAGATGGCCGAATTCGCTCGAATTGTATTTTGCGTTTAACGTTTCTTCTGAGATAGATAGCAATCTGCGATTTTTACCATTCGATTTACCATGCAAAACTACAAATACAGATGTGTATCTCATAGCTAGTCCATTTACTTTTGTTTGAAATAGAAAGCAAAATATGAATTTCCCTTGCGAAAAAATGAATCAGTCGGCAGTTTTGTTTGCATTTTCCGAGCTTTTGGACCACTTCTAGAAAACCCTTTTTGTGCCCAGTTTGTAGAAAATTGAATGCTCTATTTGATGGGATGATTGCATTTTTAGCGAAATGTTTTTCAGGTGCCGAAAAATTGGTTCGATTCGAAAAACTTCAGTTTTAGAAACCATGTTTTTTCCCTTGTTTGTTCTCAAAACTATTTCGTTTCAAGGCTAAAAAGCCGAAAAATACGTCCTTCTGTTCAGTTTTGATGGACTTTCAAATGAAATATTGCTCGAACAAAACGGACAAAAATTAATAAAGTTATAGACAAAATACCTGAGGATGGTACTTTTTCGAACTTTCCCGATGGGCCTCATTTCGTAAATTCTATAACTCCGTCAAAATGAGTCAGAAGGGGAAAAAAAATTTTCGTAGTCCCAGATTTGACTGTAGAATGCGAATATAAAATAAAAACCATAGATTAAGTTTTTGCTCGTGACTGCTTTTCAGGACCGGCTGACAAATCGTGTTTTAAAGTCTGTTGCGACTGCAAACGCGTTTTTAATAAGTTACAATGGTCATAAAAGCGTTTCTCGCGAATTATTGATGTCAAAAACGCGGTTTTGATTAAGGCGTTTTGATAAAAGCTCAAGAAATTCGCCTTATTCATGGTGAAACTGTATATTCTCGCGCTCTATGAGTGCTAAAACCGCGTTAAAACGAATTTTCAAAAGATATAGGTGACTGACTGGGTGATAGGATGAAACAGAAGCGAAACAGTCATTCGTTGTCCCGAATGCAGTTAGCCCGCGATATTTTGTCATTTCGAAAGGGCATTTTGAATATTCGATGTTAAACTGCGCGGAACATCATACTAGTTGTTGAGTGTCTTATGTATCTTATTATTATCGTGAAAAGAGAAAACGATGATGAGTGAAAGATAATCAGTCTATAGTGCAAGGGGGAAACACCGTACTCCATACTCCACTACTCCGCGGAGTGAACTTCCACTCCGGTTCACTTCGGCACTCCGGAGTGGACGAAGTGACGGAGTGACAAGTGCTTTAACTCTTTTCTCTCACGTTTGTTGATCAACTGTCTATTCGGGAATAGTATGCAGAGCACTAATGAGTGCTAACAATCCAAGTTCTTGAAAGAAGCGATAATAATAGCAGTTCCCAGTGTCCCCACAATTCCCATAATCCCTAATGTTCCCGTACTTCCTTTAGTGCGCGTGTTTCTAATGCAAGGAGCGGACTCCAGTCCCTTGGAGTCACATGAAATCAAGTGTAGTCATCTCAAGAGGAAAACAGCAGACTCCATCAGTCTCTAGTCTTATGAAACCTGTTGAAGTTGTATGGGATGCACTGGAGTCTACTGGAGGCTTTCGAAGACCTAATACTGCTGCTTAAGCCCTTTTGTTTTCCACAAATAGAATGTTAGATCTGCCTTCTTGTGAAAAATTTCTCAATAACAGAACATTACAGCTCAGCCCTTTTGAGATTTGTTTTCCCAAACTGGACACTTGTTCTAAATATGGGGCAAATTTCCCACAAGTCCGAACAAAATGTTGCATTTTTGGGAATTTTTCCTAACAAAGGACAAATAATGTTCTTTTTTGGGAGAATATTTCCCAGAATGTAACACATTTCTTCTTTTATTTGGAAAATTCATCCGATTTTCGGAACAAAAGTGTCCTGTTGTGGGAAAGCATGCTCAAATGGACTGAACACTAGTGTTCCGTTTTGGGGAAAGGAATAGGCTCCCTGACTCCATATGCGGTTAGGAGTCATGTGGAGTCTGCTGTTTCCGCGTTGTTCTAATGTCCTAGGAATATTGAGAACTATAGGAACTATAAGAACATTAGGAGCATAGGAACAATGCGAGCTAAACAATGCTACAAATGAAAACAGAATTTGAGAAAGCAAAGCACGTCAATGGAAAACATCAAACTCCATTCACTCCAGAGTCATTCCGCCTACTTCGTCACTCCAGATCACTCCATTACTCCGTCCACTCCGGTTAAACTCCGCGGAGTGACGGAGTTAGCGGGGTACGGTGTTTCCCCTTGATAGGAGCACATCGTTTTACATACAATAGTCGATCATTAGGTTAGTGAGAAAAATCTTGTCAGTGATAATACTTACGACTAAAATGTGAAATGGCTCCCATACATATATTTCCCCTTTAAGACAAAAGGACTTGAATCAGTACTCCCGTAGAAAGTTGATACTGGAAACTACATTCATTTTTCCTACATTTCATGGAGTCTCGGCGAGAAACAGAGGAGATTTTTTCTATGATTTCTTTCTATATCAACTTTCAGTTTTGTTTTTCGAAGAAAAACGAGAGGAAGAATTTCGCCGAAAAGAATATTGTGTCTAGCCTTTAATCGACTACTTTTGTTTTTTTTTGTTTCATTTGTTCAGATATTGCTATTGCTCCTAATTATACGAATGAGAAACCTCTGAATGCATTTGCATCGTTAACAAATACATTCATTGAACAAAATTATACACTCGTAGGACATTATGATTTTCCAAATATTTATGAATTTTATTTGAATTATTTCTAAAATAATACATAAACACAATATATTTGCCAAGAAAGGCCGTCTAACAACGGTACAATCGCTAAAGCTCGAAGAAAAAGTTGAACAGGTTTATTATTTTCGTGCCAACGAAAACATTCATTTTGCTCTACTATTCTTTTCTTCTATTTGTATGTGCGTTTTACGATAACTTTTTTTTTTGTCTGCTTTATTCCATTCATTACTTATTGTACGATGTGTATTGAATGATGGAATGATTTATACCCTTGACTGTTACATTATATATTTCAGAAATGATTATTGCAAAATTGAAGAGGTTAGTGTCTCAAGATTTCGATCACAGATATTAGCGGAACCGAGCGCAGTGCCCTTTCCGCAATCCGGCAGAGACAAAAACAGTCTGACCTGTCCAGTCTGAAAAAATATAACTCTAAAATGAGGAACAAAACATGAGTGTAAAAATAAAAGAAGAATATTGTTCCATGTTATGAGTTAGCTTCAAAATGAAAAAAAAAAACTGTGGAAGCTGCTAAAACATCACATGATCAACTAGTAAGGACTAGAGCTCGAAAAGAATTAGATTTTTATGATTAGATTCGATTCGACTCGACATTTCCGGAATCAAACTCAATTGCATTCGGGAGAACTTTTCTGACATTAAATTCGGCTAGGTTCGATTCGACAAAAAGCCGAAACAAATCGAATGCCGAATTATTCGATTAGTTTTGGCTCCGCTTTGAACTGCAATTGAGATTAAAGGTCATGCAATAAATGTTCCAAAAATGCTGATGTTGATTTCAACAGTTCACACTATATGCTTTTATTCTAAATCAACTTAATTTAACACAAACCTCAATACTAAATATAATTTTATGTAAATCAATCACATTTTTATTTAAAAGTTTTATATATTTAAGTACGACGCAATTCACTTAGAACATCTGGTAAGTGCTGACGTTTTCTAACCCTTGGTTTCCACCTGTCCGGGCATGTCTGTATACCTCTTCTTTCTCTTGATGTGCGATCGAAAAAGTGTTAACCTCGTAATGTACATGTTTTTTCACTTATATTTTCAAGTGCTAATAAAGATATGATCTATTTATTTATTTAGTATGATTCTGTATCTAAGATTAGTAAAATGTCTCTTCCACTTCGGAAGTTTTCTAGAAAACCTTTTCAAAAACTAAAATATTTTATATTGGTTTTAAAAACTTTCTTTGGACTTGAAGAAATACTGTAGGTTCCAAAAAGTGCAGTTTGGGGATGTTTTTCGAAAAACAAACATCATCATGAGATTCAGTGTGGTACTTAGCGTATGTTTTCACTTATTGTACGTTTCCAAGACTTGAAAATAGGAAGATAGACGGATCCCAGCAAAACTGCGCTCTTTCTATAACGGCCACAGCTACCGACCACGAACTGATATAGGTGTGTGGCACACTTTGTACTAGGGCTTTAAACTTCTGGTAGCCACTTCCTGTTCCTTTGATAGAAACTGATGCCAGTTCTTTCCACCCATTCTTAAAATCTCTAGAACTACTGTTCACTGTACGCTCTCTCGCCTATACAGAATTAATGTTTTTAACAATTTTAAAAAAAAAGAGCTTATGAAAAGATTCTCTGTTCCGCCATTGCAGGTTAAAGTATTTACCTGTCCTGAAATAAATGAACTTTGTATCTCCTTAAAGATTGCGGAAAGTAAGAAAAAGTCAATATAAGCTTTTTTCGAATATTTTTTATTGTTGATACCTGGATCTTCACATTCTACTAATTCAATTTCAACTGAAATTGCTGCTTGTGAATAGGTAGGTATGCACCGGTATCGGTATTCATACCGAAATACCGATACCTAAAATACCGAACTTCGGTATATACCGATACCGAAAATACCGACTTCTTTTTACTTGGAATTTTTTCAATTTGTTCAGTTGAAATGAGATATTTTAGCGTCCTGGACACCCAGAATGAATCAGGGACGGTAAAAAAAAGTCGGTATTTTCGGTATCGGTATTCGGTATACCGATACCGGTGCATACCTACTTGTGAATCATCAATATAATTTCGTTTGGGATTCACCACTTTGAAAACAGCAAATGGTAGAATGAAAATTTCTTTTTCATCCAGTCTCATTGATAATTCTTGTACATTGATAGCTGTTGAATTTTGCACAATATTATATTGACATAAACATGAAAATTGTAATGGACGTTGATTGGAAGTATGTCGCATTTGACACTGTTCATCTTCACCAGCAAACATTTTGGCAACTTTATAATCAATCGATGAAGATAAAAATGATCTATTTAATATATGTTGATTTAAGTGATGTGAATTCAAATCATTTTCTGTTATTCTCATTCCTCGATAGCATACACCTTTGTACTGATATCTACAGGTGTCTGGATGAAATTTTAATAGAGTAACAATATGTACGAGACAATTTACTAGACGATCATTTGAATAGAAATCTTTGGTTTGATCAAAATATCCTAGAATATATAAAGCTGAATGCTTATTTAATATTCTATGAAAATAATCTGTTAATGTGTAAGCTTTTATGAAATATGTCATACACCCGTTCTTAGGAACTGTAACTGTCTCACTCCTACCTTGTACTATATAGTTAGAGTAAATCTTCATACTCTTAGAATCTAGCCTTTGAAAGATCGATGAGACACGCTATCTGCACGTATACTGACATTCTGGTATTTTCATCGACCTTGATTCAGTGATCCTCACTACACAGTCGGGAAATTCGCAAGTTTCTTAGCATAGCTGTCATTTAATATGCATCAGAAAACGACATATTTTTAGAAAGCGTATCGGCATGCCTGAAGTTGCTTTACACGCCCCTCTCGTCCCAGATAGATAGCCTCTAAATGGTCTATCGGTTTTCCCTCAATAACTCGTGCAAATATGATTAATAGTCATAAATTATTGACTATTAAAAAACAAAAAATTGTATCTTCAGAATGGACGTTCTTTCTATTGTTAATTATAGGTGATTTTATAAGTACATCTATGGATATATTTTTCCATCATTTAACATATGATTTACAAAACAATAATCAAATTATATGCGTTATGGAATATTCATCAACAATATGGAAAAGAATAGATACGGTAATGTTATTTATGAATCATATTATTCCATTTTTAATGAATGCTTATGCAGCTGCTATTATGATTTATATGTCATCAAAAAGTAAAGCCAATGTACATTAAAAAAAGTTATCTTCAACTGTATATGAACAAATGAAAATTCATTATGAATCACTTGCCAGTCCATTATTAATGATTGTTTGTTCATTACCACAATTAATATTGGGACTTCTTATTAAGTGTCATCAATGGGAACAATTATCATTACATTATTTGGTTATAGCTGCTTATTTTTTATCCTATAATCCACAATTAATGACCTTTTTTCTCTTTATTTCTCGATCATCAGATTATAAACAAGCATATAGAAGATTATTTACTGGAAAATTACTGTTTAGGAATAAATGAGTCGTTCGAATAAGACAACGAAATATAAAAAACTGACACATTATTCCTTTTGTAAAACCTATTACATGAACTTATTTATACAATCTAATCGATAATGAAGTAAAAAAATAAATAAAAGATGATGTATTGTCAAAGCGATCGATCAATTATCTGTCTGTGAATATTTTATCCACTCAACAATTAAAAACTGACAATGATTCACAACTAATAAAGTTCGATCACATTTAAATTGTCTTTCATGTAATGTGAAAATAAAAAATTATTTTGTCTAAAGTTACACAATTTACTACGACATGATTAAAAGGAGACTTTCAATACTGGAAACATGTAAAATCGCAAAATCCAGTTTTATATTTGAGATGGATCAAGCAATAAAATATAATAAACATGAAATTTTCGTTTCATTAACGAGAAGATATTTGAAAGGAGAAATGCAACTAAGACCAGTTTCCGTCCCAAAAAATTACACTTTAAGCCATACATATTCAGAATCAGCATCGAATTCAAAACAAGATAGAGGCTTCAGATCGTCGAAATTCGAAAAAAATTTTCTCGAAAAATTTCACGGCCAGGACTTCACCGAGACGATCGAGAATTTTTTTTCAGATACTGGTCGAACAACACTTTTTCTGACTCAGAATTCGACGCTGATCACGAATATCACAACCGCAGCTCATAAAAATGCTTCTTCAGTGAATGGCAGCAAGAATGAAAAATGACCCCAAGCCCAGTTTTTTGAGTTTTTGACCCTAAGTTCCGACAAAGGTGGCCTGTTTGACGTCTGAATGATTTGGCACGTATAGAATTCGCTGTTTACGAAATTGTTATACATATATGTATATTCATCTTTCTTTTCTCTGCTATTTCCGTTCTAATTCTCACTCATTCATAGACAAAAACCCAACGCAATGGCCGAGAAACAGGTCAATCTTTGGCGGATTTTCCAAATATACATTTTCTTCTCGATCAATTATTATACATTTACTTTTCAAAGAGGTAAACAAACTTATAATTTTATGATTTATTTAGAATTGTAATTTTATATGATTGAATTAGAAAGACTTTATTTTTGAACATTGAAATAATAATCAAACAATACGACAGCATTATTATCTGTAAGATATTTCTCTACTAGAAAAGAGTCGTTTCATACGAAACCGTAAAAATAGAAGTAACAGAGAAACTTTCAACTCTCGTTTGTGACTAGGTTTTATTCAGTTCAGTTGATGATTAAGATCTATGAAAAGCAGCAAATGTAAAACCTCACCTGGTAACGATGATATGTGTCAGTAATTTCATTGAGTCTTGTACACATATCACGAATAGAAATAAGAATATCAATTGGATCAAGATGATCCAGAATACGATAGATCAGTTCAATCGATGATGTGTGAAGCGATGAACACATTGTAAGACATTTTGTCTTGGTTTGTTCGATATTCTGTGTTGTGATTGAAATGATGTGTACTACGATGTATCTCTGTTTATATATATATATATATACGTAATTGTGTTGAATACATATAAATAACATTATCATGTTTCTTTGTAGTTGGGCAATGTTTTGTTTGGACAAGAAGCAACAACACTATATTGGAAAAATGAAATATAAGATATTCTTTGGTCATGATAATGTATGCGTTCGGTTTGTGTCATCTTCTATTGATTCGGATTTTTGATGACAGATATCTTTTTTTATCTATCTGACAAAGATGATCTCTTCTGTTAAGTAATGACATTTGTACTCCATCAAACCTCATCAATGATCATCTAGTGTTTAACGCATACATTATCATGACCAAAGAATATCTTATATTTCATTTGTTCAATATTCTGTGTTGTGATTAAAATGATGT
>CAJNOQ010009625.1:0-10112 GCA_905250885.1 Didymodactylos carnosus
TCTTCGTGTTGTAAATGTTGAATGAATTTCCACATAGATGGATGATCACAATTAAATATTGATTTTAAACGAGCATGCCATGATTCAGCCCCGTTTGTTGTTCGTACCAAACCATCTGTTATACGAATATTTATATTCCAAAATGCTAAATCATATTGAGGAAAAATTCGACCCTTATAGTACTTTTTCAGTTATTCTTGTGCGTCTATTTACTTTATGGTTATCGTTCAGTTATCTAGGAAAATTCATGCGACGAAATGTCATTCGATGAAAAGTTCATGCGATGAAAACCTTTCGATGAAAAGTCGCTCGACGAAAAGTCCATGCGATGAAAAGTCCGTGCGATGAAAAATCTTTCGACGAAATGTTGTCGATGAAATGTCGTTCGATGAAAATACGTTCGATGATTTGTCGTTACCCCCTTTACAGCACAAAAAAATTAAATGACTAGCTCTTTTTTCCAAACCAATACATTAATTTGTATCTAATCCATGTTATTTTTTCGCTTTTTTATTTAGATCAAAATCGATTTTGGAACAAATGATTAAGAATTTAATCAATATTTCTGATGATCAAGTGGTGCTTGATTATCTAGCTCAACAGTATTTTCATCCACAAAATATTGAACTTATTAAATCAGGTCATCGACAAGATGTAGTAATTAAACTACGTCTTTATGAATATTTAATATCATTGTGTTTACTCGATTTCAAGATTTTTGATTTTATTGTTAATGATAAACATCAATTGTTATCACAATTTTTCTATGATTGTTTACATTCAGATTCAGACGTATTATTTCTAATGAACTGTATTGAACTGTTGACATTATTAACAGAAAAATTGTATACACTCGATTATTTACAAAATAAAACAACAATTATGGATCATTTTCTACGTTTATTAATGGAAAATGACGATGATCTATTAAAACCAGCATTTATTAAACTATTTGGATGTTATATTAGAAATTATATGCAATTAATATCGGAACAAACAACAATGTAATTTAATGAGTAAAAAAAAGCTTGAATAGAGTAGTAAAGAGCGACACTTCATCTATTACAGCAGTTTTCTCTAACATATTATGTTTTTCGCAAACAAAGTATAAAGATACACAAAAACTCCTTTTTATAAAAGGATTTATGTGTGGAATTATACACGACAATCTTCGACTACTAAAACGATACTCTACTTCACGAAAAGGCGTAGGGTAATTTGTACAACGGTGTGGATTTTTATGTTTTATGCAACTTCTGCATCGTTTTTTTCGCAGATGTTTACAATTTTCAAGGTTATTTCCATCTGTTTTCAGCACATCTACTATTTAAAGTCAAAACTTCTCGAAAAATGGTTTTCATCGCGTAATATAGAAAAATATAAAATTTTATGAGATTTACCTAAGGTTTTGATAAATTCTGAGAGTCTCCGATCAAAATCAATTTTGTGGAACTTTTAGACTTTTAGTATTATGGATGTTAAAAATAGATGGGATTGATCTTGAAAGTTTCAAAATTTCCTTGAAGAAGCATGCTGAAGTTGCAAAATAATTTAAACCGTTCTGGGGAACAGACATGGGATCCTTGTTGATCTTAGAGTTAATTTAACAGCATCCAGCTTACGCGAGAAAAGTGAGCGTAAATGTGTTGTGAACTCTATGAACTCATTCACAACAGAAAACTTTCGTTTTTCATTTTGATGATGATAAAAGCTTTGCTTTTACTGTTGACGTGCTCATTTCACCACACGCACTGTTATCTCGTTCACTTTTCAGACTGAAAGGATATTTTAAAAAAATTTCACATTTGTGGAAGAAACAGAAAACAAAAAGGCACAAAGTGAGGCAAAAAAGTCAAAAAGTGTGTCCTACAGTGAGACGAGTGACTGATACTGAGATCGGTAGATTTCTTCACAGAAATTGAGACAATCTCATCGAAAGTGGAACATCTGGCAACTCTGATCTATCATGATTTTTCTATCTTCTTTTAATTGCATTTTACTTAACTTCAGTAGTCTTGAAAGATTTATGAAAAACGAATTTTAATGTTAGTATCATTTTAGGGATACAACAACACCAAGTTCAACAAATATTCAATTATTTAATCGATTTATACCATTTTTATTTGATATTCTATTACTATCAGACATGCAAAAAACATCTTTGACTTTTATTAGTTTAGATACAATTGGTTTTATTGGAAAAACGTTTGTTGGTAAAAGATATATGGTGAATAATATGGAAACAAAATTTTTTGATTGTATTCAAAAACTAATACAAATGATTCGTTCTTATCAATCAGATATACGTGTACGATCTATGTTATGTTTAGCTGATCTATTTTATTTAAAAGAAAATGAACGAAATCAGTTTGGATGGGAAGTGACAGAAAAAATTTATACACATTGTAATCATACCTATGCATTACTAACATTACTTACACAAATAGCAAAGCAACCATTTATTGATCTAAGATTAGGTAGATAAAATTCATTTTTATAAATATCTTATTTATACATCTAATTTATTGTTATAAAACTGTTTTTTTATATTTTTAGCTTCACACAAAGTTTTCTTGAATATGACCTATTCTAAATGGGCTATTGATGCGATGAGCAACGAACCAGGTTTTATTGAATATCTATTAAATCGACAAAGTGAAAGAGAAAAACCAGGAAAAGAATCGAAATATCAAATTATAAAATCTTTATGCTCTCAAGAAAATGAAGAACTTCAAGCACATATTCAGAATACAGTGGGCAATGTAACGTATTTAAAATTTAGACGATATGCTAATGAAGGAGCATTTTTTGTTCAACCAGAATCAAACGTAGCATTCGACGGTGCAAATGATTAAAACAAAAATTATTTATTTTATTGAACATGTGAATTTTAAAACATTTGTTCTGTGAGCATGTAATGCTAGGTTGTTTTTTTTTTCTTCGAATAAACCAAGACGACATCTACTTAGATATTGTATCCTATCAAACAAGTAAAAAAACAGCGCTGATAATACCGAATGAAATATCAAAGAAAATGCTAATCGTATTGATTCTGAAGACGTTGGAAACATTTGATAGGTAACACAATTTTTTCGCAGAATATTTACAGCGGTACACGCGTACACACATGTATTAATGGTCCCAAAGATACAGCCAGAATGCTCCATTCTTGACTTCTGCGCTGTCATTTTACAAACATATAACTACACTTTTGTTTAGTCTGTGTTCATAGAAGAATGTTTTTTCCAATAAAAAAATAACACTGGAAACATTGAATCGATTGCACAACATACAGACACAGAATAATGAATTTAGTTTTTGCATTTTTCTACAAATTTCAGTTTGTTTGTCCGACTACTCGTGTAAAATTTATTATATGATTTTTGATAGTTTAAGTATATTAAAATATAAGTTTTAGAATACTATAATGGAAATACTTCCGTTAGCATTATGGAAAAGGAATGCAAGTGATCATGACTATTTTGTAAGTGAAACTGTAACTGCGCTTGTGGAAGGTCATTGAAGTTTAATTGAATTTAAATTACTTTTCCTATGATGAAGTCAACCAGGGGTCTCAAATTATTTTTTTCGAATGTGGGACAGAAAGGTCCGAATGGGAGACAAAATGGGGGACGCTTATTTTAACGAAATAACGTCATGTCAATCTAAAATACCTAATGAGCTCAACTAAAGTCACATATTACAAATAAATTAAAATTAATATTGTGAATTTTTTAACCATTTATTGTTAGAATTACACTGTCGTTTCTTCTTATAGTTGGAATTTAGAGTTCATTCTTTCAAAGGTAATTTTTCAAATTTCAAACAATAGATTTTTCCTTTCAATTAGATTTTATCGACAAATTCATATCACACCGTGTGATATAAATTTGTGTGAAAAACATTTTTCGACAGACACATTGTTGTAAAGTAGTCATTCCTATTTATTAATATAGGGAGACAAAGACGATGTAGATAGATAAAAATGTTAACACAAAAGTAGAGATTACAGGTGTAACCGTAGCGGTTTTCGTTCTCAACTGTCAACGGTTTATCAGTTGACGTTCCGAACGATCCACGGTATTTTTATCAGTCGAAATCCACTGAACTAAGATTCTTAAATGAATGACATCTTCATTTTTTCAGGGAAAGAGTGATTTGGGTGAAGATCTCTTGTCTGATTCTTTCTCGTCTACAGTTCTACATATACAAATTCCTTATTCACTTATGAATTGTATATGCACTCCAAAAGTTGTCTCCAAATTTATAGGTATCAGATTAAATAGAGTCGAGTTCTAATCTTTCGTGTCAACTTTTACTTCCTAACATATAATAGCTAGACATCGGAAGTATGTCTTCTTCGTTTTTATAAAGTCTATTATACTACCAAAAATATTTAAGAAATTTATGTTTTTTTCCGTTTTTTGGCCTGTTTTCTTCAATTATGTTTCCTCCTGAGGAGAAGCTACTTAAGATGATTAATGATGTATCTCGCTACTTATACTGAACTCTAATATAATGGCATAATATTTTACGTTGACAGTTCACAACATCAACGGCAAAACCGTCGCCGTTCCCCTTGAAAAGTTTGCCAAATCAACGTGAACGGCTACAGCCCTAGTAAGAGATTAAGATTTGAATACATCTGTTCGCTATTTTTTACTGAAGATCATTGTATATGTTGATTTATCATTATTTTTGTAATTTTTTTATAACACGTCTGCCTAACATTTCGGATAAATCACATGTCAAAACCACTGTTTGGAGTTTAAGTACTGTCACACGTTGCTTGAAATGAAATTCTGATAGATATTCACAAATACAAAAATGTTTCTATTGCACTATTTTATGCAAGAAGAAAAAAATGATTAGACAACATCATATTCAGATATTTCTCTTGATGTTCATGCTTGTTTTCATTTGTCTACCATTTTTGTTAACAGACAGATTGTTTTAGAAAATCGTATGTGGAGATTTTTTGAATATTTTAAGAAAGAAAGCATTTTTCTTTCTAAAATATTCAGAATCTAGAATAGGATCTCAAGTATCTGTGGTCAGAATTTCGGCTAGATCGAACCATATTTTCAAAGAGTGATAACGTGATCAGATGAAAACCGAGATCTCGAGAAAATGCATACGAGAGGCTACCACACACTCAGAAGTAAAAACTCGCCGTGTGATTGACACGTCTGATAAACTGTGGGACGCGCACGACAGGAAGGGTGATGTTTTGGGGGACGGCTCACGAATCTCATAATAACTCTATTTGTGACAAACTATCCAAACACCTATATGATAATGATCTTTATGACAAGATATGCTAAAGAGGCTGCATATTATATAATAATCCGCCAATCTGTTCATCTCAAATAT
The DNA here is from genome assembly GCA_905250885.1 of Didymodactylos carnosus. Lineage (NCBI taxonomy): Eukaryota > Metazoa > Rotifera > Eurotatoria > Philodinida > Philodinidae > Didymodactylos > Didymodactylos carnosus. The sequence continues at coordinate 5,374 of CAJNOQ010009625.1, forward strand.
GACGCTGAAGTAGTAGGACTTCAAATAAATTGACAGTGAGGACGAAATATGTCCCCCATGAGAGATTTATTTACTGGGCGACAAAATGGTCGAATGGGGAACATCTGAGAACCCTGAAGTCAACATCGTTGACGAAACCTCACAAGTATTAGTTAGTGAAATAGGAAGAGTAATTTAAATTCAATTAAATTCGAGATTAGTTATTGCGATCTACATTACCAGAGAATACGTAGTATCTCTATCAAGTTCTGCAGTTTATTTTCATTTAAATAGATCGGACTATAGAAGATCGAAAGAGTGTTATGTACATGGTTGTCAGATGTCCCCCCATAAGGGGGGCAGTCTCACATTTAAAGATTTGTCCGCCAGGATGTTCCCCTTTTCAAGGATATTTTCTTTTGACCGTCTTCACTGGACTTTTCACTTTTCTATTACACTTCCAGTTCAACAGACCTTGAGCATTTGGTAATTTTTCTTATGTGAGATTTGCAAGGGAGAAACAGCTGATTTTTCGATTTTCACCAACTTTCAATGAGTTCTACGGGTTTTGGGCGATTTAAATCGAAAAATCAGCTGTTTTCCCCTTCGAGATTTCTCATACGAAAAAGCACTGAACGCAGAATTGAGAATTAGAATGAATACGAACACGTATACTAATTTTCATTCTTTGATTTTAAATAACAAAGAACTTCTCAAGAGTATTCGTGGAAGTGAAAAATATGTACATAGAAGTAAAAAATTACGTTTAAATTGATCATTTATTGTTTTAGTGTAACAAAAGATATTTGCCTTAAATTTTATGTTTTGACATAGTAATATTAGAAAAATCAGAATAAAAGAATATACTCAAATGCAGGGTTGCCAACTCAAGACCTCAGAAATCAGAAAAAAAATCTAAAAATCAGAAAAACAAAGTGTCAAAAATCAGAAGACGTATTTTTTTCCCTAAAACACAGGAAAGACGGGTATATCTTAATTTTTTTTTAAACTGATCCTCACTTGGCTCTTTTTTTTCTTTCTTTGTCCCGGATAGTTTATAGAAGAAATTCAACTTCGACTGTATTTGGAGAAGAAAACTGTTGTATTTTTTACAGTTCATAAAACTATCTTGTCTAGCACTAATTAAAAAAGTTAAAAATCAGAAAGCGATCAGAAAAAACCTCCAAAATCAGAATTGTTGGCAACCCTGTTCAAGTGCCTTGAATTTTTCCCATGACATCGCGCGACAAATAATGTTTTGACATCGCATGGACAATAATGTTTTCTGTTCTTCGCCTTTGTAGAAAAAACAGTCCCCCTTTTCCAAAATTTGTCCTCCTATACTATTTTTTTAGTTGGCATCCCTGGTTATGTAGTTGTTTATAGAAATGCCGCTTGACAACATTTTGACGCGAGAATTCTCTTGAATTAAACACTTTGTGAAGACTCAAATAAGCGAACAGACTTACTGAAATAATACTGATACCCAAATCAAGTTGACTTTCATTCCAAGTTTTTTTTCCGTAATATTAGCAACCTTGTTTCTCGCTTACCATCAAGTGCCACTGTCAACGTGAAAGTGTAAAGAGTGGCTGTGAAGATCTATCTTTGATGATCAGCAGGGAACAATTCGTAATTAATTTTTCCTATTATAGATGGCTATTGGCAAGTTTTGAAAAAAAGGAAAAAAATTAGTATAATCCGTCATATAATTCGGTATTCATTGGACAAATCGTTTCGAGCAATTGAAATCTTAAAAAAGTCCCTATTTGACATGACATAAAAAGATGTCTTTTTTTCTCGCTCGCGTTTGAACGCGCAAAAAATAATTGAATTATAGTATATTGAACAACTGCAAAAGTATCTTATACTGATATTAGTGAAGTATCAAATTTAGTCGAAAACTTTCCTTTTTGTTCTGCTATTCTTTGATTAATGATTAGCGAATGTAAAGCGTTTTTTCATTGTGAAATACTGTTTGAATAAATTTTAACGTTTGTGTATGTTTGGACTTTAAAAATTAACTTTCGTTAGGCATCAAACAGTAGCACGCATTGTTTTCTGCAGATATGAGGTAACTAATCACTATGACCGTTCTGTATCTCTTAATGTGAAATCGAAAGGTTTTGTACATAACCATTTATAACGGATTATTTATATTGAGTAAAACAGCACCGATCTAATAACTTTCAGTCATTCCAGTTTCTTACCCCAGTTTTCTTCTCTTTTCAGTCGGAGTTTGTATAAATTCAGAAATATAGCTCTAGTTTTCTATTTGAAAATACATCAAAAGATAGACAACACTGTCGTCAAAAGTTATTTCGTTTTTGCTAGTCATGTTCGAACGTTAAAGTATAAAAAGTTCTATTGTAACATTAGAAAAGCTTTACAATAGGACAATATCTGAAGAAACTCTGATAAATAATTCTTTCCTAACTTTATATTAACAAACATTCCTGTTTTCGAATGATTTTAACTGTAAGTATGTATATTTAGATTATTCTTATTATATTTCGTATAACAAACGAATACCTGCGATGGCAAGCAATGCTATACTCGAACAACTACAACAAGCAGCTGGAAAAGGATTGTCACACAAAGATGTTATTGATAAGTAAGTGAATTAAGGAAAAAATGCATCCAAATTCACCATTGTTTGATGCTTCTTTTGTTTTAGATTTAAACAGATCTTTGATGAAATAACAAAAAATCCTGAACAAGCTGATACAGTTGACAATTTGAAACGGTTTCTTGATGCAGGTAATATGAAGCGAACAATCAATTGGAACTTCAATCTTAAAACACTCTTGTTTATTTTAGTCGTTGATGATCGTATTGTTCTTGTTGCCTCACGTCAATTGTTATCGGATGTTTGTACATTTCTTAATCGGCTTCTGCTTGAACAAGCAAAAGAACTGGCATTATATGCACTCGACAGAATAGCTTCAAGAGCTATTTCATTCGAAGATCAGGTAATGCATAATCAGTTTTGGCAGTTACCAAATCTTCATCAGAAGACAATTTTATCTTCATGATTTTATTTGAGTTTCATTTCTTTATTTAGGTTGGATTATATCGACATTTTCTTGCTGATTTATATGAACGTGAAAAAAATTGGCGAGAAGCAGGCAAAGTTTTATCCAATATACCACTAGAAACAGCTCAAAAGTAAGTTATGACTGCTTTTTCGAGTTTCATTTTACTATTTTCCATTTAATTTTTTTATTTAGACCGTTGACACCTGAATATAAATTACAAACGTATCTACGTATAGCTCGGTTATATTTGGAAGACGATGATTCGGTACAAGCTGAAACTTACATTAATCGAGCGTCATTACTACAAAGTGAAACAAAAAATGAAGAATTGCAAATATTGTACAAAGTATGTGTCTGAATGAGAAATAATTCTGTTTGTAATGTCTTTTGGAGAACACGAACTAATCGTAGTTTCTTTAATTATGTTTATTTATTAGGCTTGCTATGCTCGAATCCTTGATTATAAACGTAAATTTATCGAAGCTGCGCAACGTTATAATGAATTATCTTTGAAATCGATTGTTAGTGCTGATGAACGTTTAAGAGCGTTAAATAATGCATTGATTTGCGCTATATTAGCTCCAGCTGGACCACATCGTTCGAGAATGCTTGGAACATTGTTCAAAGATGAACGAACACAAAGATCACAAGCATATTCAATGTTAAATAAAATGTATGTATTGTACGCTTACTTCATGACATATGACATACTTTCATCAGATTTAGAGATAGTTCTATGCTTATGAGAATACTTAACGCAAAGAAAGGTTGAATAAAACTATGAGTGTTTTGCATTATGCAGTTAATTATTCTCATTTCTATTAAGAGTAGTGTTTATCGTATGAAAAAATAAAACGTTTTTCGTCATTTTTTACCATTAATTATTTGAAATTTATTATTTTAGGTATTTGGAACGAATCATAAGTCCTCAAGATACAAAACAATTTGAAGCATTGTTATCAGTTCATCAAAAAGCAACAACAGCTGATGGTTCGGAATAAAATTAAAAACTTCAATTTCATTAAATATTTGACTGCCTTTCTCTTTCTGTCAGGCTATACAATCCTTGAACGTGCTGTTGTTGAACATAATCTTGTGTCTGTTGGTAAAATTTATACAAATATAACATTTCAAGAATTAGGAAGATTACTTGGTATACCCGGCGAAAAGGTAAGAAGAGAAGCAGAACATGTACATTGTACAGTGATATCGTGCTTCTCGTCGTGTGAAAGTTATCGTTTAATAAGAACAAGGAATAGTAACACTCTCATACGGTGTGACGGAGTTGTGTTGCTTGTCATGTCTTAACTCTTTCTCGAAGGAAACCACCTGACGAGATCCTTGAGAAAGGTCGAAACCGATCGTGGTATCGTCTTTTGATTCTTTTAGAAATGAATTCTGTCTGAGTCTCTAGTAACTACAAAACGGTTGTAAAATTAACTAAATACAATTATTCAAGTCGAGTTTCACATTTATATATGAAAACCGACTACTATTAGTTAATATATGCGCATACAGTCCGATTATTACTTGTTACTGTCTGTACCAAAATAGAATGGACTCCGTTGTTTTTTTAATAACTTTTGATAGAAGCCAGCTAGAGAGCTCCGGCTTTCGCCATAAGAAAGCGGAGGCTTGGGGGCATGTTTTCATAAGCAGAAACTTTTTCAGAAGTGTTTTCTAAAACAGCTTTTCTAGGAGATCTTTGAAAAACCAGGTCGC
>CAJNOQ010009626.1:0-10111 GCA_905250885.1 Didymodactylos carnosus
AATTCGATCCTAATGAATTTTCCTGCCTTGAGATATTGAGACTCGAAACATCTGACCCTCACCCTCACCTTCAGGTGAAATATTCGAGTCTCAATATCTCAAGGCAGGAAAATTCATTAGGATCGAATTTTTTCCCGTCGTACTACTGTGACCATGGGCTACCAGTGTGGCAAGTTTCAAGTCAAAATTCGAAAGTCGAATTTTGCTCGAAATCCAAGCTCGATAGGCAAAAACTGACTAAAACTTCAATATCTCAACAACAAAGCACCATGGGGATGAACCAACTTAGGGTATTTCACTACTCACTGAGGTCTACAAGATACAAGTAGTCCGAGTTCAAAAGCGAGTTATAACCTCAAGAGGTTTCCTCGTTAGCTCTGGTGCACCAGAACTAAGACGAAAATTATCTTATATGCGAGCGCTATCACTCAAAGTCAATAGAACAGATGATTGGAATGTAAAAGCTAAAGTCAACCAACTTAAAAAAGAATCAAGATTTGAATTTCGTTTATTTCTGTCCAAAGATCTGGAGCAGTCTTTGAAAGAAAGATTTTCGACTTCGAAAGCATCAGTTTAGTTTTAGTAGGCAGCCGATTATTATGAAAATATATTCGAAAAACAAGTAGTAGTTAGGGTGCTATGTTAATTCGTTGCAGTCAATTCATCGCGGACTATTCGTCGACGGCAATTCGTTGTATGAATAATTCGTCGCATAATTTCCTGTTGCGACTTTTTGACACATACGCAATCAGTTTATGAATGATTAGAGATACGCGAAAGATGTATGAATGATTAGAGATCATCTTTAGTTGCATAGAGAAAAGTGACCGACTGTTCGAGTAAAATAGCGACGACCTATGGAAAAAACTAGTGTTTAATTCACAACTGCCGCTGGCAGACTTCGTTAAGTTTGCTATTAACATACCTTGTACCTTGCATTGAGTGGTGTATTAGAGGCTACATACTGGACAGTTACGAAGAAATAATGATTTTACCGTAATACTGATAGTGTGACGGAGGTGTTTCTCTGCGAGTAGATTTCACCGTATACGTCCAATTGGAATCGTTTCAGATAGTCGAAAGCATCGAATAAGATAACTTTGATCAGTTCTGGATCAATACATTGAGACAACAAAATAATAAGAATTTACTGGGCCGATTTCAAGTCTTTTGCGGACTACTCCTTCCATCAAAATAGCGTGCTTTGATAATAAACTTGATCAATTTATCTCGATAAAATGAAAGATATGTATATAAATGAATGATTGTTCTTGGTAAGATTTCAAAAAGTTTTAGAGAAACTTGGCATTTTACATAGTTCCTAGTTGGGATTTTATACACGGTCTTCGACTTCAAACTAAGGTATTATTCTCATGATAGATCAAATATATTCTATATGAGCAATAGTTCTCCAGTCGGCACTATTTTTGTTGACTTTAAAGCGACATTCGATCGATTGTGGTGGGTCGGCTGCCTAGAAAAATTTGAATAGCCTTAGTATTCTCCAAGTGTTTATTGCTTGGATTAAATTTGACTTAAAGAACATACAGCCTTTATCGAAATGAATGGAATGCGTTCTACATAGTTTCATATCGAAACTCTCCAAGGATCATGGTTTTCTCCTACTCTGTTTATAACTTATCATTGAGACTTATGGATTTTTCTCATTAACCGTCTGAAAAATAGTTTTGCTGATGATCTAGCAGGCATTGTACTCTCTAAAAAAAGATATTTTAAAATACGGAAAATGATATAAGCATTTGAACCATATCATAACTGTTTAAATATTTTTTATTTTTATCAGAAAATTATTTTGGAATTTTTAGAATACGAAAAGGCCGTGATTTAAAAAATCGTGAATTGATTTGGTATTTTAAAATACCTGAAAGGTCTTTTTTTGACATGAAGAAACCTCAATCGTTTTTCAGAACAGAATTTAGCCATATTTTAGAAAACAAAAATTAGTTTTTTGATAAGAATAAGAAACGTTTAAACAGTTATAATATGGTTCAAATGGTTATACTCTTTAAACGTTTTTCACAGGTGGTTATACCTTTTTATTGGTTTTTCTCAAATAGAAAATACTTTGTAGTGTTTTTTGAAATATCTTCTCTTTTTAGAGTGTAGCAGATATGATGGGAGTGAAATTTACTGCGCAATATACTGACTTGGAAAAAAGGGTTACTAATTCTTTTTCAGCAGCTAGAATTGTAAGCAAATTTGGCTATACAGCCCATTAACTATAAAAAAAAAACGGAGTTGTTATAGTCAGCGCATGTGCCGGAGAAGCCTAAATTTGACATGCTATGTGATGGTCACAAAATTAATTGGGCCTATACCTTTAAGTACGTGGAATATTGGATGACATCAAGATTAGGTTCTGGGTATATATGATTGCTAAGTCTGAAGTTAAAATCAGGAAACAGATGGCCATAATTGCCTCTTGCCGTGTTTTGGGTTCGACGAGTAACTGTTTTGGGTGTGTCTTATTCATTACGTTCGTTCTCCCCATTTTTACTGAGCTTTTTGCCTATACGCCTTGTCAATATAAGAATAAATCATTACTGGAAAGTAAAAATAGCTTTCTTTAAAATTTTTTATTCTTCATCATGTCTTCTAATTTAGTTCGATTATCTAATTAAAGAAAAAAATTTTAATACCCTATACAAAGTATCATTCTTTTCATTCTTCATACGTATCATGAATATTTATTATTTTTTACTGAAGTGGAAAATTTTTTCTTTTGATCGTGTCATTAAAGAAGAGTCCGTTTTCAGTTTTAGAACTCGTTTTATACTTTTGTGTCTATTTCTATGAATACGCTCGTCACAATAAAACATCTACAAGACAAATGCATTGATCTAGTAAACATAATTGTTCGAACACGAAGACGAAAATATAATAATAAGAGTAAAACACAGCAATATAATAATGACGATAATAATGGATTGTCATTATTCCTATACATAAACATTCTAGATAACTAGATTTTACATTCATTATCGATATATATAGTAAAGTATATATGTTAAAGTAAAAAAAAAAAACAATACCAGCTGTACCAGCAGCAATATTTAGATTAAAAAAAAGCACAATATTCTTATTTAGATTATACTTCTTGTTCTTTTCTACTATTAATAGTTTATACGAGCATAAAAAATGCTTTGTATTGAAGAGAAGCGTATTATTATTTTTTTGGATAGAAATCAATATTACACCAAATTTAGAATATATTTTTGATTTCTGCTGATAGTTTTTCATTATTTACATCTAATAAAATTGCAAATAATTACTAGAAAAAATATAATTAAACAAAAGAAAAGATTGTCTTACGGTAAAAAGGCAAAGATTCGATAATGGTAATATCAAATCTATAACAGAAATATTGCTCTGATAAACAAACTCCTACAGAAACATCACAGACGTCTACGCATCGCATCTATTTATTATGTTTTTTATGGATGAATCTTTATAATCGAAGATACTCATTTAGAGAGCGAATTAATGTCAGAAAAGAGAGAGAAAAAATTCGGTATATCGCATGAATTTCTATATTTTTTATTATAAACAAGTTCAATAGTTTAGAGAGAAAAATAAAATCAGATGGATACTGATTTTACCAAGAGTATTGATTGAGTTAGTAATAGATAGGCTATTTTTACTGAACTGATCGTATATCCGTGTATTATCAAAAAACTAGTGCATTTTATTCACAATAGTATTAACTTTCAGAATAGTCAATAATATTCAAATTTTCTCATTTTTTTTCTTCAACATGTAATGATAATATTAGTAAAAACCTAGAGGAAACAGAGCAGAAGCGAAAAGAAAAAAAGACGAAGGATTTAATTTTGTCATTCATTCTTTTCTTCTCTTTCCACAAAAATTCATATACATTATACTTTTTCAAAATTTATTTTTTAAGTTCATTCCATAATTAACGATGTATTATTAATTATTAATTCTTTTTAATATTTGTATTGATAATTAAAAATATCGTTCCACTATTACTTCAAATGTTATCATTAAATCAAACGTCTACCATACCGTTTAATGATAGTGCAATCAAAACTGAAATTACATTATTTATAAAAAAAGTTAATTTTTGGTTAACAATCATGGAGTTATGTATGGCCTTTTGTGGCATTATCGGAAATTCTCTAGCATTGGTTGTGATTAATCGACGTTCGTTAAGAGATACATCATCATCCGTATTTATTACATATTTAGCAATATTTGATATATGTGTATTGTGTGTACACGTGATTCATATCGCAACACCAAACTCTCTTCATAATTTGATAGTATATTGTTTTATTGCATATTTAACGGATTTAGTCACATTCTGTAGTATATGGATCATGGTTATCATGACTCTAGGTAAGTGTATTCAAAAAATTTGAAATATTTTCTTATGATCTTTGAATTAACATGTCTTAATTGTACTCTCTCAAAATACAACTAAATAGAATTTAATAAATCAAGTCAACATGTTATCTTTTCGTAACGCTTACTAATAGATAAAAAAATAATAATATTTCTCAATTATTTAGTATGAGTATATCGGATGTGATATGCTAGTTTTCGATAATATTGATTAGTTTACAAGTTAGCTAAAGAATAAATTGACTCATACGATAACATTTACTTACTCATTCTGCCATTTTGAATATAAACGTTGTTATAAGCACAGAAGAAGATCATAAATGTTGTGCAGGCACCTAAATAGATAACATATAGAAAAAGAATAAAGATTATTATCGAAGTAAAAGTAATCGAACGACTTGTTGAGTCTGTCATATATAATAGCCAATGCTTCCTTTACCTAATTATAGGTATCTTTTAAAACAAGCGATGGTATAGGTAATCTAGAACAAAGTCCAAGTCTAATACTGTTAGGTAACATAATGATAGCTGATACTCGAAAATCCAAGAAATTGTGCTGGTATTATAGTACTAGCACAATTTCTTGCTCTGCTATAACGAATCGCGACAAAAACTTATGGGCATGCTCCAGTGCCCAGAACGTGTACATCTTCTGCCACAAAAATATAATTTTTTTTGTAGTCAAAATTCGTTTTTTCCAAGTTTCCAAAATTTGTTCATATAAAGTTTCACAACGCATTCTCTGAGCACACGTTTTTTATTATTGATTTTGATATTTTAAACTCGACTTGTTTGAACTAAATAAATTTTGTTTTACAATCGCTTTTTTCGTTTCAGAAAAGTTCAAGTCTTGAAAACTTGAACTGGTCCTTACTACGCGCGCAGTCCTCGAGACTGCTTTTCTGTAACTTTTCTCTCAACACAGTTGAGAATATATAAGTCAGACGTCAACGAAATAATTCGTGATTCGATCTTCAGTGATGGTCACTCATTCACTTCTAATCGTCGATCTGGCGCTTAATCAGACCTGCTACTACAATGCTAATTCATTGTTATAATTTTTCTATAAGTCACGCGAGGTTAAAGAAAGAAAATGTTTTTTTCATTCTCTTTCTGTCATCATGGGCGAGGAAAAAAGTACATATTCGAAAACATAAACATCTACGTGAAGGTAGCTTAGATGATGATAGGTTACGAACACTTTCCAAAACTTTATTTAATGAAGCTGGAAATTAATTACTATAGTAATAGAGTAAATCTCTCTGAAATTTTTCACGATAGACAATGATCGTCATCCGCGATGTATATTTACCGAAACTTGAGAGGTACAGGGCGATGACGAGACCGGAAATTTGCGAGAAGATTTCTGCCAGGGAGCTAAAGAAAGTCCATCGCCCACCTCTGATCCATATCTAACCTAACCGTGTTGGGTAAAATATGCAATTCACATAGTACGGTACCGATAAATACGTTTTCATGAAATTTCACTTTACAGTTGTATATTATTAACGTTTACGAAGTAGGAATATGCCATTCTATGGCTCGATGAATTTTGAGACACCGACATTTTGTATTTCTTAATCTAGATCCGGTGGTAAGAACATCGAATGGTACTTCAGCAAGCATATATAGATTTTTTTTCACTATACGATTCATACTTGTGTGTAATTATAACCTTGGCCTTCTGTTTCAATTTTTGGGCTCTATTACTCTCTACAAAAAATTTATCCTATAAAACATGGTAAGGATATTACTAACATCACAGAACTAAAAAAAGAGGGTGTCTGCATTTGTCACCAAAGTAACCAATCGCGGGATTGAACTATCTTTTTTCGGTTTTGTAGGACACTTTGTTTTTAGAGAGTAATAAGATCACTTTCTAAAATTTAGATTGGCTCTAGGATAATTGGGACCACTTTTTTATCCTATGCTTATCAATTGTACTTAGAAAGTGGGCTCAAATTGGAAAAAAGAATTTGTTCTTTTCACACACTTTGTACACTGTTTATGATTTACAAAAAATACTATAGAACAATCATGTTTCAGGTGTATACTCATCATCACCTCTTACGTTAAAATCATTATCTAACACAACTATGGCTAAACTTAATGTTGTGTTTCACGATGTCTAAATGAGCTTTTAACTTAAAATCTCTATTGTACACACAGATCAGATACTTACGAACCCAATTCTCCTAATTCTCTTCGTCGTCATCTTTATAAAACTTCCATACATCCAACTTTGGAGCACTGCTGTATTCTATATGATACATCTTACATTTTTCGAATTAGCTTTCGTTTCATCCCTTCTCATTTCGTCCCTTATGTTTTCGATTATTCTATTTATTTTATAACTATCTGTTTATTTTTACCAACTGTATACTATTCACCATTTATAATTTCACAAAAGGACATGAAAAACGCAATTTCGTCCTTAAAAAAGAAAAAGTCTTCAGATCTAGACGGGATTTCAAACCGCATTATTAGATTTATTTTAGCTGGTCATCTTCTTATTCTTTTAACGTCTTTCAACCGCGTTGCGTCTCGTATCCATACTCCGTCAAACTGGCATATAGCTGAAATCATTTTATTGTCAGAAACAAAAACTAATATTGTATCGGTTGAAGAAACTCGTTCCATCTCTCGGTTATCTTGTTTTTCAAAACTGTATGAAAGTGATTTTTTTTGTTCATTTTAGTAAATGGGTCACAGGCGCTGGAATACTCCCAGACGGGTTTTCGTCGAGGTCTTAATATGGCTGTCCGACTTATCTCAGCAATCAGCCAGATTAGTCAAAGTTTAATCGTGAACACAGCGGCAGTGTTTGTCGACTTTAAATCCGCGTTTAACCAGCTGTGGTATAAGGGGTTGTGGCCCAAGCTTCATCGTTTGGGTTGTCCTTTGTACCTCATTGCAAGGTTACGTTTCTATCTAAAAGATCGGACAGCCTATATTGAGATCAAGGAATTGAAGTCTGTACTCTTTCATCTGTTTAAAGAACTATCCCAAGGTAGTTGTATTGGACCTATCATTTTTATTGTGTAGCACTATGATTTGTTAAACACTTTTTCGGATAACTACTGGAAACATTTATTTGCGGATGACCTTAAAATTGTTATCTCTCCTTCGACATACTGACCATCTTCTTCTCTAATGCCGAACGTAGTTGAACAAGTAATGGATGTTTTCAATCTTCTAATCTGTTATTCTGTGATGTGGAAACACTCTATCAATTTTCAAAAAACTTTTTGGATCTTATTTCATCGCCAAGTGCATCCTATCATTCCTGATCTCCAATGGCAGCAGAGCTAGAACCGGTTGAGAAACTGTGAACCGATCTGGCTCGGTCGGTCTGACAGTGTAACCAGACCGGTTCAAATTATAACTCAAACCGGCGAAAAACTGGCGAAGTTGTTTGAAAATCAACTTTCAGAAAGAATTTCCCCTAGAAATGAAATAGTTTGCGAGCACATGGGAGAACTTTTTCAACCGGTCCGGTCGGATCGGTACCGGTTTACCGGATCGGTTCCAGCTCTGAATGGCAGGGTCACATCGTTTCTTCTGTTCCAAAATTCAAAGATCTTGGCACCAGTCTTGATGTCAAACTCTCTTTTCTCATCACATCGACTTTATTAAAAGCAAAATTTGTAAAAATTCTACTCCTTTTAAACAGCTTGCGTCCAGTCACATGTTGAGTACCGAAACATAAGTCGATAGAAACTCTTATCCAAATACACTGAAACAAGTTAATTTCTACTATTCTTACTACTAATCCTGCTGTTATTACTGATTTCTTTCAAAATAAAGTCTTAACTCTCTATCTTCGTGAATATTGTAATAACCCTTCTTTCTTGCGTCAAAGACGTGAAATTTTTGGTCGAGACAGACGTCGTAAAAATCTGTTAAATATTACGAATCAAGAGCGTTTTCATTGTTCTATTATGTTTTATGTTATGAGTGAAACTCATCGTCGATATATTGTTCTATTTCTTGAAACTGTAGTACAGTTAACAAATTATTTATTCACATTTCTGTCTTCTCTTTCCCTCCTCTGTCCTTTTTGTGTTACAAAAGATAGAAGCATAATTGTAAACTATTAAAACTCAAAACTTCCTTTCCATATTGTTTTTTCTTCGTATTTGCCAGGAACGAAGTTCGTTCAGCAGTTTCTTTTTATGAATAATAATAATAATAATAATAACGCACTAACACGCACATCTATTTCTTTTTATCAATTGTATACTAATCAATATTAATATAATTAATTAAAGCAGTATAAATTTCATTTATCATTGGTTTTCTTACGTTTTACTATTTTTGTTAATGAGTCTGTCTAACGTGTAGGATTATATTCATTCTCTTCCTTTAAAGCATCGATGAACTCATAAATATGTGGATGCACACTAAAATATTCTTTTAAATAATTATATTAATATTGATTAGTATACAGTTGATAAAAAGAAATAGATAGTTATAAAATAGATAGAATAATAGACATATAAGAAACCAAACGCGAATGAGAAGAAACAAGTGTAAGATGAAACACGTGTGGGATGAAACACGTGTGGGACGAAACAAGTGTGGGATGAATTTCAAATGTAACTTGTTCTTTTTAGTATTCCTGTAATTATTCATTATTTTCAATGTTGCATTAACATATGCGAGTCTTCTTTTGTAACAGTCATGTTTGCAAAAATAAATCCAGCAGACAATCATTCCCAATTACGGAGTGAGCTTTGCAAAATTATAAACAGCGTACAGAATATATGAAAAGAATAAATTCACTAATATTGTCTTTTGTTAAATCTAATTTAACTTTCTTTGGACGCTTTTCTCTTATTATCCCAAGTGGCTGTGGAACTGAATGAACATTTTCTACAATATACTTTTCCATTTTCCATTATCAAGTCTTTACGTTAATTTGTATAAATTTATGAGCTTTTTTTCATATCTATTTGTATAAATCGATGGACTTTTTATGCTTAAATAACCATATAAGTCTGCATTCATGTCCCATCAGTACATTCTCAATTTGCAGACAATCACATGGAAAGATAGTCTGGAGTGTCTACTTTCAGAATCTGTATCGCTTTCGAACCTAGAACTGTTTTTTCGTGGTTTTCGAGCAAGTTTTCTAAAAGTCTTAAAAACTAGGGTATTTAAATAATAATTTTTTTCCGGACACTTAAGCAAGTAAATTTTAACATGTTGTTTGTTCGAACATCCCCAATGTGGGGCACTTTTTTTAAATCTACTTCAAGCTAGAGATCTCGAGTTGGTTTTGTTTTAAACTAGACACCTAACTGCGTGTGTTGATGGGAGCCGATTTTCGAATTAAGCTTTAGTTTTCTAGAAAATCTCTGAAAAATCCGCAAGCATTTTTTGGGTTTTGAGAATCTCTAGAAAACGAACGAAGACCTAATCATAACTCTATTCCTATCAGCCCACGCAGTTAGGTGTCTAGTTTGAAATAAAATCAACCCGAGATCTCTAGCTTGAAGTAGATTTTAAAAAAAGTGTCTCGCAGTGGAGGGTGCGTTTTTGACCTGGGACTCTAGAAAATCCCGGAACGGTAAAAAATTACGAGGAAAAAAAGATTTCATAACCACACTTTGATATGGCAAATATCTGCTGAAAGTGGCATCAGACTTGGATGTAAAACAAAAAAGTTCTTTTCTGACGGGGGGGGGGGGGGGGGGGGGGTATGTGGGGGTTTGGACGTGTT
>CAJNOQ010009627.1:0-10110 GCA_905250885.1 Didymodactylos carnosus
TTAATCGGATGAAACCGTGAGTTACAGGTAGTGAAACAGAGTTTAATTGATCGGGTGAAAAGGCAAGGAGAGGGCTATAATTTAATTTAACATATTGTATCTGAACTGTTTTGTGTGGTTTACAAAACCAATGACGACGAAAGACACGAAAATTAGTTTGACGAACAGTATCGATTAAAATCTCGAGAGTAATTAGCCGATTTGTTGAACATCTATAGAGGATTGTACAATAATCGCCATAATTTAAAACTTGTGGAATATATTTGAATTGAATAAAATCGGATCGAGGAGGTAATGACGCATTTAATTGCAATGTTAACTGACTTTTAACAGGCAGAATAAACAAGATAAAGAACTAAAATGAATACAAATTTTGTTTTTTGAGAAAAATTGATTGTAGATTAATTTACTTACTAGAGAGAAAAGATACATAATTGAACTGTATGCTACGATTAAACGGTTATTGTATCGCTCTTTTTCTTTAGACATAAAAAAATGACAATAGAGAAGATATGTGAAATAAAAACAACTGGTGCCCCTTCATGAATAATAAAGTTTGATAAATCACAAGAAAATGTGATTCACATTTAATACAAAATTTTGTGATTTAGTCAAATTTACGCTGATTCTAGCGACGATGAAAATCGCTTCCATTTTGTATCAGATATCTATATATAGTTGATTTAGAGTAAACAGTATGTTGACAGTAGCAAAACAAAACTTCAAATTAGAGTAAAATTAGAAGAAACGCAATTTGGAATACGAGGAGGCCATGTAGTAAATTATGTCTCATTCAACTATTGCGTTTCGAATCTTTCTCAAATTTCTAGACTTTGATTAGCATTGTTGAAATTAGCATTGTTTTCGTGCGTACCAGTATTTCGATATGGTAGAGACTTAAATTAACAAGAATTGTAAGTATTAAAAACAAGCGATTCGTTACTCTTCAATCTTATCCGCTCATAGAGTTCTTTTTCTCTGTTTGTTCCTTATTTGTTAAACTGTTCCCTTTATAAGCTGGTGTTTTTGTATTTCTTTGTTCTTACGATGATAATAAAGAGGGCTTCGATTTCTCTTTTAGCTTTCAAAGAAATAACTGTTCGTTTATTTATGATGATGGCGAACGAATATCGTATTTATCACAGTATAACGATCTATCGAATTGTACTGGATGTTTAAACTTTTGTTACTTTTTGTCGCTGAGCGCTTTTATATGCTCTACAGCATGATTTTACGATTGTGTTGTTTGCCATGTGCATCAGAAGTGCTGTATTTGACTCTCGACGTGCATAAGATCTGTAATAACCTTGGACAACTTGCTTGTATCTGGGTGCTTCAGATCATCCGTCCGATACCGTACTCACTGCGTTATGTCATACAATACAGTTTCTCCGATCAGTCTTCTTTGCTTTCTGGAAAGCATGATGAGTGAGTATGTATGAGGAACACAAATAATGCGGTGAAAAGAACTCTGCGTCATCGCTAGTCGCAGTTGATGAATAATAATGATATGTGTGGCCATCTTCAAAGGTTGTCAACTGTAAAGAAACTATTGCACTATTGAAACTGGCACTTGTCAGCACACCACACCGATGACAAGAGTCGCAAAACGAGGTAATCTTCTCTTCGATCTCTTTACATCTTTCCTATGCGACCGTTAAGGAAAAAGAACAGAATGGAAAGTATTTATAGGACACCCATGTCATCGAAATCGCGGCATTTTTAACAATTAATGGTGATTCTTGAAAACATCGCAAATTAATTGCGCTTAATTAGCGATTCTAGTGATTTTTCTTGTTTTTAATAATCGTCAATTGACTGCAATTAAGTGTTGATCATAAGCGATTAAATGGCCTTTTGTTATTCACCGTTTTATTTTGCAGTAAATAAATATACAAGAAACACATTTCAGCGAGAAATACTCTTCTTTTTAGATCATCTTTTTATCTTAGATTGAAACGGAGTTGCCAAGTGTGTTCACTGTAGTCTTCTCAGAGCTAACTCATTGTTCCGACATGACTCAGCTTTGAACCGAGTAGGGCAGTGAATAGTGGGTATCTACGTAATGTTTAACATCGACTAGTCAAGACTCCGACTTGAGCTGGGTGCACTCTAAAAAATGTGGGTAGATCAAAAAACGGAAAAGGGTTTTTCATTTTGAAACGATCACGAACCTTTTTTGGTTTATGAAAATAGTCTAAAAACGACCAAAAAACCCTTCAAACAATCCACAACAATAGATTAGTAATACTGTTGCTGTATTACTAATCCTGATCTATATAGTGGGATATTCGAACCACTTGTGGCTGGCTACGATTATTAAATGATGATAGCTTTAAAATGTGAAGAAAACCATTGATGAACCGTTGAAAAGCTCTTTTCAAGATGATCACTTTAAACTATAGATTTTATTTTTGGATATATTTTGAATGATGACATGAACTCAAACATTGTTTATATGCTTCCTGACATCCGTTATAAATTTTCCATGGTTTTTCAACATAACGATCGCAAAAGTGTAAAAACGTTTCGAACACAGTTTGATCATTCCTAGATGGCAAATGCCCATCGATTAAGTTCTGAAACGATTTCTGATATTTTTCATATAACTCATCAAATTCGTTTTTGGAAACATTTTGACGAAATCGAGGTTCGTCTGGTAATTGATCATATATCACCCAATCTTGAATACACGGCGTACATGAACATTTGAAATAATACTGATCATATAAATTTGTCTGTCGCTCTTTCTTTCGACTAATTGCATAGATCTGACCATAGTTGTCGGATAATTCATCGTTACTTTCGACGGTTTTCAATAAACGTACCAGAACCGTATCTCCGATAAAATTTCGAATAACTGCTGGGTCACATGAATGATTAAAGAGACTCAGTGAACAATAGATACCAGCACCAAGTTCAATTGTATGAGATGATAATGGTTGCGAAGGAATTTCGATATATTCAGAAATTTCATGAGCATTACACGGTAATGATTGCAAATGACGAGCGAGTAACGAACATAAATAAATCAAGTTTTCATCCACGATAGTGTTATCATTACAATTGTCCATGGAATCTAACAAATATATCTATGCGCCTCTTTGTTTTCATATAGAACAAAATCTCTTACCTGATAAAAAATAATTTGTTTTTGATAATGCATATCCTATTATACAAGCAATAATTGTTCTTTGTAACAAGTCATTTAAATCTCTATCATTCGAATGTGATTCCAACTGTAAAATATTTTCATATTGGTTCCATTCATACATCTTTTCTGATACTATTTTTACTGAATACTTTAAATAATTCATAAATTCATCTTTCCTTTCCTGAAAAAATTGCCATTTTGTTTTTGTCATCACTCTTAGTCCCAAAAATTGCATTTTCTCTAATTTTAATATTAAGCTTATTAAACAACATTCATATTGATGATATGTAGTCCAAGCAGTCTGTTCACATTCTGTTGAGCAATATCGGACAGTAATACATTTTCTGCATGGATACCATATTGTATATAATCGATATAAACAATGAGAACAATGAGTTTCAAAATAAGGTGTCAACAAAACACTTGCATATGGTTTTTCAATCATCACAATTTTACCCGGTTTCATTTCACTCGATGAATGTGCACATGCTACATAGCGACCTTTATCTTTAGATATTCTAATATCGACAGTGTTATCAAAACTTGGATATTTGGAATTAGAATGAGAATTTAATTCGATAATATTCTTCTCTAGTTCTAGTGATAAATCTTCCTTCGGTTTATCATTTAACGTCAGACTAAAAGAGATATATCCGTACAGTAAACCTCTGCAATATACAATTTTTTTGTAATCTGTCCTGTAAAACAAATCTGAGTCGTAGTGTCTGACTCAGAGATTTTTTAATGGTTGCGCTCTCCAGGGTTCAGAACGCATGAGCAGATACAAATGAAAAAATTATCATTTGAGGAAAGAAACTTGCGGAAACTAATCTTTTTCTGTAAAAATTCGCTAAGAAAAATGAAGAATAAGCAGAACTTCAATAATTTTTTAAAACAGTCTCAATCTAGTGAAAGATATACTTTGACGTAGATGTTTTCTAACACACTAAACATAAGCGTAGATAATGCAGAACTGAAGAACGTATCGAATGACATCATCGCGAGTTAATCAGATTGTGGAATGATCTTTTCCTTGCCTTCTCTACGTATGGCTAAATGTATTTACGCCGCACGTTGAAACAAGATTATGGACCGTAACAATCTGTCCTATAAAAACTTCCATATTCTACAACCTGCCCTGTCCTATCCTTTACTGTACAGGAGCACTTCACCGATTTATCGCGTTAGTAATGAAATACATTAATTTAGTAGTATTTTGAACTTACCTACTGCTGCTATTTATTAATAGTTTTTGTCGACAGTTGTTTAACCTTTCATTTAACCGTTGTTTTCGTTTTTCATCATCTTCGCCGTTTTCTAATGCTAAGAGAATGTCATCAATGGCTAGCTGAAATTTATTTAGATGGAATAATGAAGCTGAACGATTTCCATACGCTAAACGTATTTCCTCCGAGTTATGTGTCGCATATAATATACTTTGATTGTAGTATGTGAGTGACTGTTGAAATTGATCTTTACTAAAATGTATATTACCCAATTTACGTTGTTCCACTGCTTTTATTGAACATTTTTTATCATAATTATTAACAATATTAGAACACAATTTTATTATGAAATTGATATATTCATTGTTTTTCAATAAGACTTCGACACGATCATAGTCGTTTTTACAGTGAGAAAATTGACGATTAAAATCAGTTTTATCTGACGTTGTATGGAGATATTCTTGGCAAAATTGTTCGTAAAAATACATGCTGATTGTAGTCTGTTATCGAGAATCGCAAGAAATAGTTGAGTTCTGCATATCTGAGAATCATAGAAAATAATACAAAAAAAGAGAATTGTTTCTTGATTCTGTCTTAGTGCTGATATTTTATTCGTTCTTCTTTTTCATCTGCTCTTACGCATCACATCGTAGCTATGTGCCCACATTTTTCTTCTCTTTTATGCACACGAGAAAAGATATACACACTTATATTTATCACTCATTGTAGTAATAGAATGGTCAAGGTATTCTACAACTACAATTTCTACGACTAGTCACCATCATCAACGTGAAACTGATAGAAAGTAGCGCTTGGTTGAAATTTTGTTAGGTACAAATTAGATACGTTCACTGCTAAGCCATACGAAAAAAAGCTACACGTTTTGGCGACAACTATGTAATGAAGCGTAATTAAAAACGAAAAATAACGTTGGCATATAGCAATAAACAAAATATTAGGTGGTTAGAGGGAAAACGTAATTTACGCCCATAGTCATGATTGTTATTTTCATACTCTGGTATAGTCAGCACAAACGTATTTTTAATCTTTTTGTTTTTCAAAAACATTCGTCGAGAGATGATTTTTTTCTATCGCGAGGAAGAAAAGAAATCAGAATCATACGATGCGTAGATTTTGATTGTTAAAATCCGATGTTGGCTGAGTTTAATAAATTTATTTTACAGTCACGTTTTTAGTTACAGAAAAACAAAAGCCTTTGAACTGCCTCTTTTACTATGTGTACAATTTTCAGGACATACGTGACAAAAAAGAGAATATTAACCAGTTAACCTTTTGTTTTAAGAGAGAATGTTCAGCTTTACTTTTGTCCTAAAAATTGTTCTGCACAGTTAGGTGATTTTTTTTATTATTCAAGCATGGAAACGCGAAATTTCAAGCATGGGTTAAAGAAGAGAGGTTGACGAAAAACGTCGAATGGAAAATGTCGATAAAAAAAGAGAAAAACATCGAACTGAAAGAAGAGCAAAATGCCGAAAAGGAAAACGTTGAAAGCGGATAATGGGACGAAGGAAAATATCGGAAGGAAAACGCGAAGATTCCTTTCTGTTCCTTGAAAATAACTGAAAGAGATATTCTATTAAATCATATAGAGAAAAGAGAGTAGAAGAGGAATGATAAGGCCAATAGATCGTGATCTAATCTTTCGTTTATCCTGATCAACAACAATAATCCATCCAGTAGCTGTTTTGCATTAATTCAGAAATCATCCATTGAGTGTGTCAGATCATTGTTGAAAAGCTGCTGTATTTCCTGATTGCTTTGGAGCCGATGTCCCTGCGCCTAGTTGCATAGTGATGCGTTAAGTGGGTGGGATGAGGCGTTCATCGTAGCAGGCATACTGAAGTTCATACTTTTCATCATACTTTACTTTTTCAATGAGTGACTATAATTGCTACGAGATTGGAGCAGGCGTACTAGTCTGACGAGAACTCATAATAGTTCTAATGATAAAAATACGTCTATCTCTTTCAGTGATTTTCAAGGAACAGAAAGGAATCTTCTCCTTTTCGACATTTTCCACCAAGGCCAAAGAAGAAAGATCTACTTTTTCAATCAAAAAACGATCGAGAAGACGATCTTCACTTATAAGTTGTGGTCATAGTGTGCGGTATTTTGTTTCTGTTCTTCCGAATCTCTCTCCAAAGGATTCAATACATATATAAGTTCATTAGTTGTGAATGATGAAGTGTTGTTCCTGACCTAGTAAAGAGACGTTTTCACAAAATTTTATCAAAAATAGTAGAGAACTGGTATTCTGTACGATTTCTTAATCAAACTTGTACAACTAATTCTACTATTACTTATGCCGATTATACGGAGTGGCCCAAAAGTTGGTTTACCGATATAAAGTGTAACTGATAATTTCAAGTTTTTGATAATTGTTTCTTAATAGTTTTGATAATTTTTGACATTTTGACTAATGCATCTTGATGTTAACAACTGTGATGTAAATAAATAATTATGATGTAATTTTGATATAACTAAAAATAAAATATGTGTCTATCTCGGTAAACTAACTTGTGGGCCACCCTGTATTTTGTATAACAAATTTTTAAACTCAAGATCATGGCTTCTTGGAATTTCTTTAATGTCTACGTTTTCTCATCAAGATCTTGAATCAAGAACTTGCATATCCACAAACTTGTTCACTTCTTGCATCAAGACCTTGATAATTCTTGAATCTAGAGATGTGCGTGCCCGTCATCGTAACCATTCAAAGAAAAAGTGGACACGATAACTTAAAGTAGAAAAGAAGATGGGAAAAATTCTTCACGAATTTTTTCCTGAAAAAATCATTTTCGTTAAATTCTTTCACTAATTTCAGGTGTAATAATTAATTTTTCTCCGAAAAACAGTAACGACGAGTGAAGATCATGCATTATTAATTCTGAAATACTTGTTTTTTGGAGCAAACAAAACTGCCCGAAAATTTTGAGAAAATTTTCTCGTGACCACTGTCATCGTGACTTTTAGAAAAAAACTAGCGTGTTCGTGTCCATTGCCGTGACCAAAAAACCTTGATCATGCACATGTTTACTTGCTTGCAATTATGTAAGATTACATGTTTATAGCTGTGGCTGTCATACACGAAAGAAAAACGTAGAGCAATTGTTTCACTCAAGATCAGGAAACATCTCGGCTGAATCACTCAATATTCTCAAATTTTTCTTCACAAGATTTTGATTTTGAATTTTTATGGTAACTGTGTACTGTAAACTGAAGAATAAGTTGGACAGCAAAAAGCTCTTCATCATATGAAGTCGTCACCGATTTTTCACATTTTCAAAAACGTGATTTTCAACAATTTTACACTCATTATAAACTTCGTCTTGCTTTGTTATAAAATTGACAGTTTTCTGTATAACCAAATTCGATTTTTGACAACATAAGTTTGATTCTACAAAAAAGCGAATTTGACTTTAGTAAAATTCAAAATTTATTCTCTATAAAATAAATCAATTTTTCAAAAAATCAAATGTTGATTTCCAAACGTGAAAATCCTTGATAAAAGTCTACGTGCCTCAAATCATCGGTTCGTACAACATTGTCTGGCTTTTCATAAAGACAGTTAGTAAGTATGTACGAGTAGCACGGGCAGTTAGACGAAAGAACTCTAAACCAGATTAAAGATGTGATTAATGATCAATAAAGAGATGAGTGACTGCCTTCGAGCAAGTTCAGCTGCACGGATATACAGAGCTAGTGAAAATCCAGTAGAAAGATAATACACTTTGACAAGTCAGTTTAACGTTTCGACTAACGATACAGAAACTAAAAAGCTATTAGTGTTTGTAAAGTGATTAACTTAACATTTTCAATTGTTCCAGGTATTTTGTCTCAATAAACGTCATTGCTCTATCAATCGCAAACACGATAGCCTGTTCTGACAGGACGACGAAATACTTTTCATGATTGGGTTTATACGAATATATCTTTTTTCCTAATATTTGCCATCAATATTCAGCTAAAAGAATAAATTTTTTTTGTCCTACTTTAGAGTGGCATTCGTTACTGTATACATCGCGTACGAATGTTTGTGCGTTTTTTCATTCATCATTGTTTCCTAAACAAGCTGTCATTTTCTATACAAATAAATTACTTATAAATATTACTTTTTTATATGAATATACAAACCCTCTCAATTTTTTTTCTGTCACATAAAAGTATATCGTTGTATATTATAAAAAATATTTTTCGATTTGATTGAATATAAAACTCACACACATAATCTTACAATAATTAGTATAGTTTTATAATATTTACTGTCCCTTCGATATCAATATAAATTGTTTATTCTAACTTTAAAAGTGATTAAATAAAAAAAGTAAGTGTAGTTTTCTTTGCTAGTTTTACGACTATCCAAAACACGAACTGAATCTCGTCTGAACAATACTAATTTAAGAATCTTTCGTATATCAAAACAACAAGATTTGGAAGGATCAGTCCTTGTCTCACTGAAATGATTGCTTTTCTAGAATGAGAGAAATCTTGTACATTGTCTTTTCTGCAGTGAATTTTTGAGTATGGTATTCTCTTAACATAATTTTTGAAGAGTATTTCTTTAACAACAGTAATCTACAAAAAAGCAGAGCTAAACGAAAAAGATTTCAACTGTAAAAACTAAACTAAACTGCAAACAACAGAAAAAGTAACTTTTATCTGAACCGAATAACACTCTAATAATTTACAGTGGAGTGCGCATAAACACTCTGCATAGAAACATACATCACAGAGAATCAGTTAACTTGATGATGAATCATGCAATATAAGAATCGCTTTTCATTATTGAGAATTGTTTTAATTATTGTTTGTGCGCCTATTATTCATACCTTAAATAGAATATCGATATAATGCAAAAAAATGCACTGTTTCCAAACCGTAACACCGATAAATTTTCGTCTGTAGAAAAGGAGCATCTACATAATACGACAAACATAAAGTCCGAAGGAACTACATCAATTCCATGAGTTGTTGATAAAGAAGTATGCGACTCAAAGTCATGCATTTCTTGACTGTAGAGTGTTTTTAAAAGATTGGTTTTACTAAACGCATGACCAGGCTCGAACTATAGCTAAAATAGCTGCATGACAGGATAAAAAATGAAAGTCTCTGCAATAATAAATAAATGATACAACTTTCGACACTCAGATCCAATATCAGTCCTTGTCATATATTTTAATATTAGCTTTAGAGATGTCTATATACGTTTTATGCGCTCTGATGGCTCTAATTCCATTAACGGTCACACTCAAATGTTATTACTCAGGCCCGGGTGGTATAATCATGGCTAATAATTGTTCAAACGATACGTGCGTGTGCGTTGCTTATCAATACCATTGTACAAATACAGATGTGAGTTGTACCACTCAAGAACAACAAACAAATGCTTTAAAATGGGTAGCAACTTTCACAAGCAATTCAACATGTCAAGAGATGCAACACATTCCAGTGGTGTATATAAATTTAACATGTTGTTCAACGGATTTATGTAATGCTTATCCTGCAGCTGGTGGAAATGAATGGCTATTCAGAATGGATATCGAATCGGCATGTTCAACATCTCTACTCCATACTTTTACATTTTACAATAAGAAACTTTCACCCTCACTGCCCAGAATAGCATTGTTTCTATTCAAGGTCATAAGATTAAAAAAATTCCAGTGACCATATTATTTACAATTTTTTAGTATAGTCACACTTACACGCTTA
>CAJNOQ010009628.1:0-10109 GCA_905250885.1 Didymodactylos carnosus
CGTGATTCATATATGCCTTGATCTATCGATCAGAGACTGTTAAGAATGCACTCAGTGAACTCCGCAGAGGCTATTTAAACTGAAATAGTCGATATATGAGGGGGGTGTAATAAGTGTATTTGTCCCAGCGGTTTTGGGGTATAAAACTGTTACTCCCTCTTCTTCAAAGATAGTGAGGGAGTTTCACAAAAAAACAGCACTGTTTCACACAATTCAATCGTTATGTCGTATAAACAGTAAAATTTTAAAAAGATAAGAAATAACAAATACATCATTATAAATTGATACGAGCAACGAATTTCGAATACAGTATGTTCAAAATCTAATCAGAAAACTTATCTTGAGACACAGCAAGGATTCAGTATTTTAGTTTGAGAAAAATATCAATACTGAAAACTTCCATTGAAAGTTATGCAACATTGTTTCTTTCGCACAAATGAACGAATCATTCTTGGCACAGATCAAGTTGTGGTCGTTCGTCAGTTTTTTTTTGTTTTTTTATCAAGCACGCCATTCACGTAGAATCTTTTCTTTATGATAATTAAGAGAAACTCATCCAGGTTTGCTTCTCTGACGAGGGAAAGTCTCCAAGTGCCACGCTGATTTTCGAATGCGATCTATACCAGTTTGTGAGCTCGCTCAATGCGCTGATTACGATGGCATAAATCATTTTTCCCCGTAAGCCTTACTTGAAGAGGCAGGTCGATTACATTTTGAAGGGTCACTCTGGTATATTTAGTAGGAAACTTGGATTTCAAGGATATTATAGCTTCAAGCGGTCGGAGTTTTGCCATCGGATGCACCGCATTCGACTGTACAGTCTCACTTGCTAAACTAAAATAGAGGGTCTTTACTTTACATATTTCAATACCACTTATAATGTGAGTAGAAACTCTTCGAGTGAAATATTTCAGTACTCTACACTCACAGTATTAGTGGTATTGAAATATGTAAAGTAAAGACTCTCTATTTTAGTTTAACATGTAAGAATGTCGTCGAATACAACGCATCCGATGGCAAAACCCCGACCGCTTCATCTCGGGTTCTGAATGCGCACGCGAGACGCAAATATTTCATGTAATGCGAGAACATCCAAATCTTGCGTGTTATAGAATGAAGTGGGTACTTAACATTTTCACCAGAGATGGAAAATCGATGGAATATATCCTACTGATTGTTAAGTGGTATGTTAATTTTTAGTCAAATGTCACAAAATTAAAATTTTCAGACTTACTCCTCCTGCAGCCAAAATTTTTTGTTTAAAATCAGGATCAGGATTTGTAAATGTGCAACGATATGTTCTCAAATAAGACCGTTTTTTTAATCCACCATTAGTTAAATCATGTAAATCTAAATCATATTCGATTCGAAATTTTTTTGGATCTTTCTTTGTTTTGAAATAAATATCAATTGGCTAGAAAAATTTAAAAGACACGTGATACATAACAACAGAGAATGTCAGCCTAAAATTATTTACCATTGAAAAGCCGCCATAGCCTGTTTCTTGAATTGCAAACGGAGATGTACGAATTTCTAAACAGAAAATGATGAGAAAGTGACCAGTTTAAGATATAAAATAACACTACTTGTTGGTAATAAACAATTTTCTTCTATAATTCAGAGACCAGAAAACTTTATTCGTCGCCTACCTCTTTTGTTGTTTTGAAATTCTGGATGTAAGTGAAATATACACCGTTGTATAAGAGCATTTAGATCTCCATGTACGTCTGTAGATTTAAGATAGCAAACCTTTGGAGAAAAACATGGTTTATATACGATTCAACAGTGAAAAAGTTTCACGGCTCACCCAATCGTGAGTGTATCCTTGGCTGGTAACAACATCACGACCTATTGACCGGTGGCCAACAGTAAAATCAATTTCCACAATCTATTCAAACAAATACACTACGACGTTTCAATGTGAAAAATAAATTTTTAAACAAACCTCTGGTTGATCGCCTTCTTCACTTCGCCTCATTCAACTTTAAATAAATGAACAAATAAAATGTTCGTTATGCTCTTTTGAAAGAACCGTACGTTATAAGTCTAAAATGAAATGTTCCACTAGATATAGAATTCAATATTATTAAACGAAATAGTACAAAAATCCTCTTCTCAAGCCTCTTTCAACATGGTAGTTGTAAACTAGATTACTTCCAATTTTTATTCAAGAAGAAAGATAGATGGAAGAAAGAAAGAAACAAAGGAAAGAAGATAGATGCTTATTATCAGACGTCAGAACAACCTTCTGATAATTTCTTTCCATGAATACATGGTCATAGTGGAAACGCAAACTCTATAAACTCTCTGAGACTTAAAGTGTATTTGTAAACAGCTTTTATCTTTCACTATATTGTTTGTTAAAAACATATTTGAAAAACGTCAAGAATAAAAACATACATTCTATCAAATTCGAAAAGAAATATTAAATTAATTATTGAACTGTACATATTTTACAATGTTTACTATGAATGCTCTTTGAATGGGAATGAGAGTTTTTTGATAATTTTGAAAACGTCTGCAGTCCAAAATAATATAGTAAAACTGTGTTGCAAATTCTTATTAGATTTTATCGTTTAAAGACAGAAAAACATCTATAGAAACTTCAACATGATATTTTTGTAATATCAAACAAACGAAACTAGAGAAGCTGTTGAGTATTACATTAGTTTCGTCATGTCAAAATTGCACTCACAACAGTTTCAAAAAGGATTCTGTATCTTCGGGTTTGTAAAATCGATTTTTCATCGATCTATAACTGCTAAGAGAAAGACCGATTGATTCATAACTACATATAGAGAAAGAGACATTTGTATAATCTTCAAAAATCCCTGTAAAAAACAGTATAGCTTTTAACTAAGTGTAGAGGCGCTGTTCAACTGCGTTAATTGAAAAATTTCAAAAAATATGCGCGTACGAAAGAGAACAAAACTAGTTTATAATTCAGAGAGACTTGTTTAATTAATTTCTTTTTACATAATTGCACTGTGTCAGCACTAAATCCGTGCAAGATTCAATAGGTTAGAATGCACTAGGATTCAATGTCGCTAGAGCTTAATGTAAAAATTTAGTCAACTATCGTTTTTGTCGTTTCTCTCATTAGACAAAAGATCCAGAAATAGATAAATATAACGCCAATGAAAATTGAAGGGTACTTCAGGCTGAGTTGAGAGCTAATTTTTAGTCCTAGCGTATAGTCGAAGCTAATCCGATGACACAATTGAGAAGGTGAATAAGTTAGACGTAAAACATGGAGAAAATGAACAGACAAATAGACGAAATGCACTAGAATCGTCATGTTTAAACACTTACACGAAGAAATACTGAAAGTGTACTTGAACGACACCTATGTCACGTTACTGAACCTTGTGGTATATCGCTGAAAAGTTTGCATATCAACATGAAGAAAAAATAACGTTCATGTGGAGTCGAGGAAAAGTGTCTTTTCATATTCGGATAACCCAGACGATTTTCTATTTTGGATGAGAGGTATTGTCAAAAGTTTAGAAAACTTTTTCGAAAAAAATGGTGGAAAAAGGTTTCCACCGGAAAATAATATTAGTCAATCAAAATTTTTCATGAACGTTCGACGATACGCCTGAGCAAAATAGACAATCTTCTGGGTTGTCGAGTGTGTTAAATACACTTTAATTTGAAATTATTTTCTACTTTATAGAACATCGATCTGGAAAATCGCCAAGGATTTTCTAACTTTTATAAAATCCTCAGCGATTTTCTGACTGTTTAGAAAATATTGATTTTCTACTTTATAGAAAATCCGCTCGATTTTCTATAAATTGACTTTTCTCATTTGCCAGAAAATCGATAAGGAATTTCTAAAAAGTTGGAAAATCGAATTCGATCTTCTAAGAAGACGACTCAGTGATTATTTTCTAGTTTCTTTCACATCTATTAAAGCCTATATATTGCAACACCTTGTCGTGTAACAGATCTCTGCACGTTTTAGTATTCAACATCGGAAATGTTAGTAGCTTTGGAAAGTTCTGTCAGATTTTGCAAACCAGCATATTCTTCGAGAAGTATTGTTGCTGTATGACACTAGGAGATCACAAAGAGGTACTGGAAAGGTTTTTGGGTTGCCTGGTTAAAATAAAGTCGAGTTCCACCGTAACTTTCTGAAGATCGCAAAGCGATTTGCTCTTGATAATATTCTTCACTTTTATGTCTGAATTTAGCATCTTCCAAAAATGTACTTGGTTTTGGCTATATTAACTCAAAGACATGATCCTAACAATTCACATTTATTTTCTTTATTTTTTAAATAAAATAACAGTCGTTCAACACGCGAGCGATGGCGAATTTGGTTTGCATTAGTAAAAGATCCATATTGTCATCCAATAAGCTGAAATGATACACCCACTCAATTTCGAAGTTCAATAGCTTTTAATAATGGTGAAAAAGTTTATCTTCAGCCATTTTCAATCGCAAGTCTCTGATTATCAGCATTCTCACTCAAATTGTTCTTCCTCACTAGAAAGTAGAAAATAATCCGACTTTTTGATTTTCGAAAAGTCCATATATAAAATCCCTGAGGATTTTCTAGACAAAAATTCACCGAGGATTTTCTATAACTAATTCCCGACAATGTAGAAAATCGATGTCAGTTTTCTACATTATTGGAAATTCGATTTTCTATAATCTGGAAAATCCGTGAGGTTTTACATGTAGGGACTTTTTGAAAATCGCCGAGCATTTTCTATAAATAATTCCCGACTTTACAGTGTGTATGAAAAAGCACTTTTCCTCGACTCAGTATGAACTTTATTTTTCTGTCGGTGATATGCAGATAGTCCATATTGATGGAAATTTAGTCATACGTTCGTGCAAGTTCTGCTCAGTTCTCATTTTTGAAGTTTTTTGCCGGTGGCAGTCAACTAGGGTTGTTAGTACTACATATTTGATAGAAAATTAATTACTCGCGAATAATCAGCGATAGTCAACAGCTTTTTCCATACATGTTTACATCTGAAAATCTGTAGCAGCTCTGCTCGAACTATCATCCTCAAATTAGTGCTTTTTTTCTGTCAAAATAGGTCAAATCCATATAGAGTTTCTGAAAAACTGGTTTACCAGAAAACGGGTCTTTGGAAGCCTAACTCTCCGTCTCATGTCGATATTCGGGATGTGCATGGTCGATTACCTATCACCCACTAGGTTTCGTCTCAAAAGCGATTTTCAAGTTGGTCGATCTCCCTCGTAAGTAATGATCATTTACTGATCTACCATCATTTACTCAAAATTGAAAATGCGCTTTTTTCGACTTTAAATTAGGTTCGACAGACGCGTCTTCGGTCTAATGAGTGTGCAAAATTTAGTAAAGTCTCAAGGTGCTCAAACTTCATACAAATATCCCTCCACGCAAACTACAACTATGAATTAGTGCTGGGTAGTGTTTAAATCAAAATCAATAACATATTCGGAATCTGCGCATCAAATGATGCACAATTTTAAAAGAGCTGTTTATTCAAATCAGCCAATTTTTGACCATAAAAGTTTTTTTCATTCCGTTTTCGTTTTAACAGATGTTTCGAGGTATGGTAGCGAACTGGAGTAAAAATAATCATTTTTATCAAGAAAAAAATTCAAATGTTCGTATGATCGGTCAAATTTGTGCAGTGTCGGCGGATTAAACCTGCTTTCGGAAAGTTTTTAGCCTCTTTGCTCCTTTTCTTCCAAATTTTTGGAGTAAAAGCGAAGTCATTTTTCAACTATACTCAGCTTTGGGCCTCTGTTCTCTGCTAGATAAAATGAGCTGAATATTTTTATTTCAATTATAGAAATGAGACTATAGCTAATATTCCTGGAAAGACAGCACAAGTTTATATAAAAAAATTATATGCGATATTTCTGAAGATCTTTTTTAGAAAAATAGTAATAGTGAATTTTGAATTGTGAACGTTTCATGCTTAAACTTTCCTCTTAGTCAATCTGACTATATTTAATAGATAACATTCTTAGTGAAAAGCTGTCTGATAGCCAGAACCTTGCAAGAAATTTTATCTTATTTAAGAACTAATTCCCGAGGCTTGACCTTTTCTGTAACGAAAGAACAGTTGTAAAACCAAATTTATTTATTATAAATAATTAGATTTTAAAATGTCAAAAGCATTTGATCTAATGTATTTCAGGGCTCACAAAATCTGGTTTTGTATACAAAATATCAATTTTTTAATTATTGAACACCAGAAAGGTGTTGCAACACACGCGATTAAAACTTCGTCGCAAAATACATTTTTATTTTGAGATCTTTGCACAGAATATTTAATACATGGAGAAATTGTTAGATCTAGAGCAAAAAGCCAAATTTTTGAAGAGTAAATGGTCGCAGAGAATGTCTGCTTTTTCGATTTCCTTTTCTACAGAAAAACAGAATATGAAATAAATATCAATTTCTGTTTGACCGATAAAGGCCTACCCTTCATCTGATACAACTAAAGGAGGAAGATTTACATACATCTAGGTATGTACCGATATCGGTATCCATACCGAAGTACCGATACCGAAAATACCGACTTTCTTGACTTGGACTTTTTTCGTTTTTTTCATTTGAAATGTGATATTTTGGCGTCCAGAAAGAATTAGGGACGCAAAACAAGAGCAGTGTGAAAAATTATTCAGGACTCCATATTTTATAACCAGCGTGATTCTCATCAAAAATCGGAAACAATTATTTATTTGATGACCGAGCAGTTGTATAAGTATTTGATGCTGTTCGGCGAAACATATGGGAATAACAGTTCTTTTGTTCATTCTAGATGAGGCGCTATTCATCGTCGCGAAACGATGGTAAGAGCCGTCTCGGTATCAGTTATTTTGTGTGTATGTTTTCTGCTTCTTTATTTTTGTACAATAAATACACACAAACAATCTCTCTTTGCATGGAATAAAATATTTTCTGCCTAAAAAGGTCCTTATAGGATTGAAAGAATGGCTTTTTAGACTAACGATATTCGAAAGACAGTGATGAGCTTTCCTTTTTGTAAGAGAATAATAGTTCTGAGAGAAAATTTTCCTTCGAATGGATCCTCACAACATTCCTAAAAACATTTATACAATGTTTATTTAATTTTAAAAGTATTATAAATCGTCTGCTTACATAAAATATCTAATGACTTCAATTTATGACTTAATCACAAAGCATATTTTCTGAACTAAAAGTACGTTGTTCAGACATTTGGCGTTAGTCGTTGTGTATTAAATAATTATTACTTTTTCATGGGTAAAGCCATATCAGAAAATGATTTTTGTTTCGACTGTTTAAAATTTAATTGTTTTTTTGATAATATTTGAGATTTTCGTTTCTTATTTATATTTGTCTTACACTCAATCAAACCCATAATTGTGACATCTTTTTCAACAATGTTTACAAAATCTGTTTTTGACACACTATCAACCAAATCATCATTATCTTCATTTCCAAGAAACAAATGTTTTATTCTGTCTAAAGCTTCCATGTATGTTTCTTGTCGAGGCATATCATATTCCGACATTTCATACAGAGCTTCAACAACATTTTCAATTTCATTTATGTCCAAATTGTTATCACAATCTAAACCAATATCAAAAGTCAATTTAATCTGTTATAAGTGCTTTATTAAACATAAAAAAACTTTATTATTATTGTAATTACCTCTATCACATAAATCAAATGCCCAACGTATTTTGTCTGGTGAATCCGCTTTTGTCGTATTGTATAATCCCATAATAAATTCTTCAAAATCAACAATATTATCCATATTTATATCATATGCATCAAAGACATATTTGGCAAAACGTTCACTATTTCCACGACGAAATAATAATTTATAAAATTTCTCAAAATCTACAAGTGTTAATTGTCCATTGGGTGCATATTTATGAAAATCATAATGAAAATATTGTATTTCATTTGGTAAAAAATCCGTATTCTCATGAATACGTTTAAGAACAGCGGTATGTAACGGTGGAATATTTTTCGTAATTTTATTGCCCATCACTT
Source organism: Didymodactylos carnosus (assembly GCA_905250885.1). NCBI lineage: Eukaryota > Metazoa > Rotifera > Eurotatoria > Philodinida > Philodinidae > Didymodactylos > Didymodactylos carnosus. The sequence continues at coordinate 8,000 of CAJNOQ010009628.1, forward strand.
TCTAACACCTCTAACGTATAGTAGTCAATAATACAAGTTTCAATCGAAATAAATTTGTGTCACTGTTTTTATATGAATAAATTAGTGCACATATGTTACAATATTTTTTTGATTGCACAATCATAATTCGAATATTTCTTTTTGTCTAAGAATAAATTTTATTAACTGACTACTACCCAAAATAATAATAGAAACAAATAACTAAAAAGAAATTTAGAAAACTTAATTTTACTGTTCGATAGAGTGGGCCAGAAGTCCTTTCGATTACGTTTTTTATCCATATTGACTTGCGTTTAAAAATTTAATATTTAACTCAAAAGATAGAGAATTTAATTCTCTAGAAAATTGTCGATTTTGTTTTGAAATTAATTTGGAAATTACAGTAGAATTTTATTTAGAATATTAAAATATTCTAATTTTGTAAACAGCACAGAATGGTAAAACGGAATATCGACAGCAGAAATTTCACCATCGGAATTTCGGCATTGTCGTTTCTGCTCAATATTTTTGACAAATTGTCGAATTTCAGGTTGTTTTTCAACTATTGTCTTAAGGGTACCGCTCCACTCTTTTTTGAGCTTTCCGTAGAAATGCTGTGAAATAAAAACTAAAAGTCGCTAGAGTTTCGTATTTTCAGAACTGATTGGAAACTTAATGGAGCACTTTTTCGTTTCTGTTTCAAGTTTTCAAATATTGCCGTTCACCAATTTTTCAGAAAATTCGGTTTTTCATTGTGCCACATTACGACCCCCCCCTTAAATTTCATCTCATCGAGTTCAAAATTTTATCAGCGGTACTCAAGGTCATTCCGCAGAGATAACTTTTGGGAAATTTTTTTGAGACATTTCATAGTCGAGTTATAGGAAAAATACTGAAAAACGTCTCGACAACCAAGTTTTTCAATTTTGGAAACCCTATAAGTCGGTAAAGAACAGTCTAAAATAAAATTCCAAAAAAAGAGCGTGCATTTATCAATCTTCAATGTCAGAAGATTATCCTACCTTTTCCAGAAGTTTTCTAGCTTTCGCAGTTCTCCAGATCACAAGATGCACATTTTGCCAAAAAAACGGACGAAAGAAGAACGCTGCGCACAAGTTGCGATGTCGACAGACCCTGGTCATATTAAGGGGGGGTCCCCCCACCCGTTTTTTTCCAGCAGTTTGTGGAGGACACTTCGAAGTATACGTCTCAACGACGCTTTCAGTTCCCGGATTTATAGTTTTTGATAAAAAAAAATTTTAAGTTTTTTTCGGGTTTTTTGCCCTATTTTTAAAATTTCAATAAAAACTTCATTTTTTGATATGAAGAGTTGATTCTAGCGTAGTTCGATAGAGAACATTAATTTGTATAAGGAGAAAAACTTTACATCGTTCCCAAATGAAGTTTGACGGAGAAATTTAACTTTCACCTTCCCGAGGAAATTTTAGAGCTAAAAGTATTTTGAAAAAAGCCTTACGGCTAGTTTCGCTCGAAGCAAGCATTTTGAAACAAAACTCTTGATACAAAAGTTGTTCAGAATCGAATTCCGGAGTCCCTCACGAGAGCTTTTTTTAAAATTTTCTTTTTTTGCTTTTTAAATTGAAAAATATGATGAAAATCTTCGGTGAGCCAAAAACCAGCGCTATTTTCAAGTTTTGAATTTTTTCTTCAAGCCTTCCCGATTTGTAGAGGACACTTCGAAGTGTATGTTCGGAAGTTTTCTCGAGTTACTGAAATTATCTGACTGAGAAAAATTTAATTATTTAAAACAATATTGTTAAATTTTGGACTTATCAGTCTTACCGAGCAACCAGAAATGAATTCTAAAATTTTTAAGGTAGACTATATTGTAGCCCGTGAAATTCTCTGTCAGATGAGGTATCGCTTGAATTCTTTTGTTGTGCTGCTATTCTACAAATAAGACTTTATGCTAGTAGAGTAGGCTAAATTAACGTTAATTAGTACTAATTAGCCAATAACCGGAAGGAAAGAACAAAAATTTTTACATATTTTCTTGTCGTAAATATTCTCCACACATTTCTCCATCGATCTAGGCAAGAACTAAGTTTTCATGATGAATGGAGAATAGACAGGAAATTTTGTAATAATAACCCCGTGCTCAAAAATTTAA
>CAJNOQ010009629.1:0-10108 GCA_905250885.1 Didymodactylos carnosus
CTTGTTAAAAAACCTTTGAAGGTTTAAGATCGATGATAAACCTTTCGAAAAAACCTTTAAGGGTTTTTTAAGGGGTTTAGTTCGCTTACTAAACCCTTTAAGGTTTAGTAAACGACGCTTTTTTTTTTAGAGTGTAGTGAATGTACTTGCATGCTGGTACGTGGTTAAGTACCTTCGCAAGTTTTGTACAATGTTCTTGCGCTTTTTCGCAAGTAAACCAAGTACTTGCCAAGAAAATCAAGTACTTGAATTACTTTATCTTCTTGTCAAGTGCTTAGTCAAGCACTTGCCTGAGTAACCTCCAAGTATCTGTGAGAGGTTCAACAAGTAAATCAAGCACCGGCAAGTGCTTTCAGACATTTGTCAAGTAGTATTTTTGAAAATATTTGCCAAGTGCTTGCCAAGTACCCGTGAAAATTTGCAAGTAAACAAGTACCCACTCGCAATTACATTCACTAGGGTATGGCTCTGCTTATTGCATGAATTTAGTGAACTTCATAGAATCACGATTTATGGTATAAGACAGGCAGAGACCGTGCAAGATTCGCCTTGAGTGAAATATTCCAGTTAGTTCAAATAAGAATCTCTTAAGGGCCTGATAAAATTCGTGTATATAAGATCTTTCATGCGAAGTACAACGATTGTGGAAGCTTTTATAAGAATCTAATAGGAGTTTCCCTGGATTTGATAATATATTCATAAAAATTGATCACAAAGTTTCTTTTTTGAGTCTTATCAGTTTCTTACCTATCTGTTAGATAATTTTTTTTACTCAGATATGGAAAGTGAGACATATATTTGCTCATTGTACACAATGAAAAAGACTTTTGTCTATTATCATTTAATTGTCTGTTAATTCCATTTTAACATGGCAATTTCCGTCATCCTCTGGTTCATCCATAGAGTTAAGAATGAAATGTAGTATCCATTAAAAAAGAAAATGTCTTGCCTACCTGGAAATTGATGATTATATTTGAAATATTCGCATTACGTTTGTCCCTATTTGGACAAATCTTTACCACTTCCAAAAGATTCGCGTATTGTTTTCGTATGACTAGCTTCCATTTTGTCTCTGATGTTTTATATACTGATTATCTGAGCACGGTAATAAATTATCGTCAATTATCGTAAATAATAGAGTAAAGTTAGTGAAGCTAGTAGTTTTTATTTTGGATGAGCTTTTTGTTATATATAGTTTTCGAAACATTGAAGTGTTGACAACTGAATTATATATTTGTTTCTTTTCCTAACTATTTAATTATTTTAATGTCCAAAAATTTCTTTATAGCATCATACTACGTCCATACTATTTTTTCTTTTTCTTTTCACATATAAGAATCTGTAAGTAATGAGTAGTGTGTACCGAGAACAAAAAAAAAAAATTCTCAAGAACTATTGCATTTTGGAAGATGTCTATTTAAAACTGTGAAGAACCATCAATTCACTATTCTAATGTTCAATGATATGGTCATTCTATCGATGACAGAGATAAATACTGCAACCTTGATCACCATCATCGTCGATGACATACAGTGCTAGAAATAATGCATACAGTGGCGGTTATAATGATGGTAGAAGTGGAAGAGAAAGATCTTTATAAATGATACTAACTGGCGATGAGACACGAACGTTTCGATAACCACGCTGAAAGTAAGAAAAATACTATGAAAATATTTATATTCGCTTGAAAAAAATTGAATTTTGAGGTCAATAATTATACTGCGCATTAAAAATAGTTTATTAAACGGGGGTTCTAGCTCGTTTCGTATATTACCTTACTCTATTTGATGCAACTATTTTTGTTTGTACAGAAAAACATATAAAGACATTACTTTATCTTACTCCTTTAGTACATAATTTATCTACAACTTTTCAATAATATACACAATCATACTATTCTCTTACCGGCTCATGGACCATAATAATAATTTCATTTATTATTACTATTTTCTTGCTGCTCTTGATCATCTTGATCTTCGCGTACTAGAACGAGTGCTTCTATCGCTAATCTCACAATTACTGGTCCAAGAAGTGCTCCCCAGGGACCTAATATTTCAATTCCACCAAATATTGATAATAATAGTAATAACGTTGACATTTCTAAAGCACCTAATTTGGAAAACAGTGGTCGTAAGAGATTATCAATTGATCCGATAGCCAACACACCAACTGTAATCATAATACTCGCTTTGATATATTGACTTTGTAAGAAAAGACCGATCGCGATGGGTAACCACACAAACGCTGTACCAATTATTGGAATGAGAGAACAAATACCGGTTAAGAGTCCTAATACTAATGCTCGTGGAATACGGAGACATAAATAGGCAATAGCAGCAACGATACTTTGCACTAAACAAGTCAAACCTACACCTACTAACAAACCACGTCCAGTCTCATGAAAAGCTTTCTCTAAACGATTCATATGTTTAACTGACAGTGGACTATGTCTTATCATCCATTGCCACAATTCTGGTCCGTCAATAAGAAATGTGTAGGTGGCAATCAGAAATATGAGAATGCCTATAATGAATTGCGCTGTTGCATTTGCAACTAATGATAGAATACTCAATGCTTTTCCTCCGAAGCTTTTCACCGCATCTGTAAGTTCTTGTTGTGATAGCAGACGCTCAATGAAAGTTGTAGCGTTTGTTGAGGAGAAATCGAATAAATCAAACGTCGATGTTAAATTTGATGTCGATGGTGAAACGATAAAATTAATTGCATTACGAACAGTTGACGACTGAGCAAGATGAACAACGAGATTCAATGCGCTATTCGACAATGCGACAACAATTAGAATAATTGGTATTATAACACATAACACAATGATAATAATTAATGTGGCTGCAATTGCATGAGAACGAGTCTCTATTGACGCTCGCTTTTTCAGTGGCAAAAATCTGACAAGATATTCCATTAGTGGTCGACAAATGGTGGTTAACCATACAGCTAAGACGACGATGGATATGTAATGATAAGTGATCCATATGGTCAGTACACATAATACGAAAGCACACCATTTCATTAGTTTTGCTCGACTATCCAAACTTTTTTTGTCCGATAATGAATGAATTTGGCTACCACTTACCAAACTCAATGTTGTTTCATCTATTGTATCTAAATCTTTCGATACACTTGTGACAAAATCATTCATTTTTATTGGAAAAAAATCGTTATTATTATTATTGATCATATGAAACTATTGGCGTTATAGTTTATTAATAAATAAACTTGAGTCTAGACCAGAATAAACCGTGGTCATTATACAGCCATGTGTATCAAAATCCATAGAGCCGCATGAATTCGACATGCTATAGTAAATATCATATTGGGTTAATATGTGAATAATAATATCACTTGTATCTTTTACACTCACTTAATTGTCTAATTGTGTTAAACAGCTCAGTGTAATGATGTTAAGTTAAGTTAAATTAAATTTTACAATTACTTAATTGTCTCTTTTTGTGAGTATATTATTGATTGAAACTGCAAGATGTATATGTCGTCTAAATAAATAATATTATTCGGTCCTATGTATCATTACGTGTATTATGTATCATCTAATGCGACATTATATGCTGTATCAGCACTGAACAGAACACAACAAAATACTGCTTATTACTATATTCCAGTTTGATGAATATACATACATACAGAGAGAAAGAGAAAAAAACTAGCATGAAACGCAAAAATTTTTGTCTTCAATGTGATATGTTTCTTCTGCAAAAGCATTCAAAAATCTTGACAATCTCAGTCTATACAATAGTCAGTAGAGTTGACTTTGATGAAAAAGCAAGGTTTTGTAAATAGTCTTACCGCACTGCTACACACACACTTACACACTCTCTTCATAAAAGAAAAATATCACAATACGAATGAAAAAATGAAAAATAAAATATAGATGAATGAATATGATAGTTTAGAAATATTTATATTTCATTCAACAAATAATGTTTGTGACCCTTGGAGTGAAAGCCAAGAGACTTTGAAAAGAATTTAGATTTTTTTGAATTATTAGTAACGTTTTAGCGTGAATTCGAGAAATTGTATCAAATAAAATAAGCATACATGAATTCTCAAAAATGGAATTCTTGTAAGGTTGCAATCTTCTTTTCATGAATAATTCTACTATTTTATTCAATATAAAAACAAAGAAATAAAATCTGTTCCTCAGTCTATTGAAAATTTATAACAAAATTAAAAATAGGAAAAAGTCTTTTCTTTAAGCTGCTGATATTCGCTGTCACTAAAACTATCATCACTTTGATTGAGTTTCTGGTTCTTAGCTGTTAATTGTTTATGCTCATTATCTTTATCTGACTGTTTTCGCTTATCAGCATCAGCATATTCCATTCATTTTATTATTTTGCCGCTACTAATACAAATGTTCGAAGTTTTAAATGAAAGAGTGTATTATTTAACTGAAAAAACGTTTTTTCAGATTCGAACGAGATCGGGATCCTGAAATGTTCTTTTGTCGGGTTCGGATTCGAGACAGGCTCAACCGTACAGGACGTGATTGAAGTCGAGTTCAAAAAAAGCTAAACCTACAGGACTCGAATATTAGGTTATGGTATAGACGAGATATAACATATAATTTTTTGTCAATTTTATCCATAGAAAGTGTATGCATAAAATTAGTATAACAACAGAATGGTTTCCCCTCGAACCGCATAAGTCAGTTCATTCTGCTGACTGCATGAAACATCAATTCATATCGATCTTCATGAAGAGTTCAGAGGCTTAGTCAATAACGTGTTTTAATTAAAAATCAAAATGTGCTTTTTCTCATAAAACGCCTCGATATCATAATAAATTATTACAATGGTAACAAGTCATTTGTCTACAAATAGTTAAAAGCATGTCTAACATGATCAAGGTCTGAGATTAACAAGTATATAGGCAACATCTTTATCAACAAAAGTAAACAAGAACATACTTTTTTCTTTCTTAGTACATACAAGCTGCTCATGATAATAGTTGTTTTTACAGGTATCTGTCTTATCAGTAGACCAAGTGTATTTGTTATTTGCATGTAGCTTTCATAAATATCACTGTTTCTCTTATGCGGAGCACTTGTTTTTCATTAAGGGTGAATTGGGATTACTTTATCAAAATCTAGTAAAATATTAAACTTTGATAAATTGACGGTGATTATAGTGAATGTTGAAGGTGAGCCTAGGGAATAGTCTGAAGTGAGACGTGTAAGACTATGAAGTCATTATAGTGGAATATCTTCTTAGTTCAAGACAATAAATTTCTTACGTTTTTGAGAGCTATTTCATTTTTTAGATGATAGCCTTAGGAGTTGTATGGACGTTAACCACATTTATATTGATAAGCGGCCAGCATCCGTCACCCGGTCAGATGGATCCCATTGCGAATCCATCGTCTGTTGTTTTAGTTGGTAATGCTCGATTTACGGTTTTAACCGATCGTATCGTACGTATGGAATGGTCATCGACTAAAACATTTCAGGACTCGCCAACGTGGGTTATTCAAGTTCGAAATACTCCTGTACCCGACTATAAAGTAACACAAAATGATACACATACAACAATTCAAACATCATATTTGACATTGACCTATTTAACTAACAGCACATACACATTTAACTCGTCTAATATCAATATGATAGTCCGTTTTGGTGATTCTCAACAAGTCCAATGGTCAGCTATACCCTATGAAGAGAATACAGGTAATCTGTTGGGTACGGTTAGAACATTAGATGGAAACAAAGATCAGAATTTAGAGATGAATTGTATGTTACAGACCAGATCAGATTTGCATTGCACATACGGAGTTATATCGCGACAAGGCTATGCATTGATTGACGACACCCATCGTCCATTTTATGACAATAATACACAATGGGCATGGCTAGTACCAACGACATACGAACAAAGTCAAGGCTCTATATGTATGATAGACAATCAATATAAACGAGATTGCGGATATATTGGTAAGCAGCATTTCATGGGTGAAATATCAACAGGACGTAGAGTAAAACGATGTATTGAGAACCGATTATTAATTTACTGAGCTGTTTTTCTCTGCAGGTATAAGTGAACATGATTGCGGTCAACGTGGTTGTTGTTACAGTCCTACCAATGCAAACGGTGTTCCCCTTTGTTATTACTCAAATGTTGCTCAACAGGACTTGTATTTTTTCGGACATGGTCACGATTATAAATCGGCTCTCCGTGAATTTACCCTGATATCGGGACCAGTTCCTCTGCCTCCTCGATACATTTTTGGTATTTTCTTCAGCCGATATTGGGCTTATGCCGACTATCAAGAAAAGCAAATTATTCGAGAATATGTCGAGCATGATGTACCGTTGGATATTCTTGTCACGGATATGGATTGGCATCTAACATTCTACAAACAAGCAAACGCGGGCAAGAAAGATCAAGCTGGTCAATCTATCGGTTGGACAGGGTTCACTTTTGATCCTCATCTGTTTCCAAATGCTTCAAAATTTCTCCAGTGGTGTAAACAGTTGGGTCTCACCAACACCCTCAATCTTCATCCAGCATCGGGTATTCAACCATGGGAAGAACGCTATGTAGAAATGGCTCAAGCAATGAGTATTGATCCAACAACTCAAAAATATGTACCGTTCAATGAAACAGATAAAAAGTTTAGTGAAAACTGGATGAAATTGGTTTTGGGTCCATTCGAACAAGCTGGTATTGATTTATGGTGGCTAGATTGGCAACAAGGTGAAGACTGGATCGATTTGCCTTACGTAAATCCTACTTTCTGGCTCAACTATGTTTTTTTCACAAATCCCTATCATTGGCAACAAAATAATTTGCGTCCAAGTTTGTTACATCGTTGGGGAGGATTGGGAAATCATCGTTATCAAGTCGGCTTTAGCGGTGATGTTATTCCAAGTTGGGACACACTTACATTTCAGCCATATTTCACAGCAACAGCATCGAACGTGGCCTATACATTTTGGAGTCATGATTTAGGAGGGCACACAGAATCACCCGCACCTGAATTGTATCTTAGATGGATACAGTGGGGAGCATTTTCTCCCATATTTCGTACACATTGCACAAAAAATGTTGATAATGATCGTCGAATATGGACCTATCCTTGGGCCTACTATCAGACAATGAAACGATTTACAAAACTCCGTCAACTACTCGTGCCTTACATCTATACGGCTGCTAGACGAACGTATGACACATCACTTGGTATTGTTTTACCCATGTATTATGAACATCCAGATCATGACGAAGCATACACATATTTGCATCAGTATTTTTACGGGGAACACTTACTTGTTTCACCAATCACTCATCCGGTGAATCCCGCAACTGGCATGGCTAATTGGACAATTTGGTTTCCACCAGGGCGATGGATAAATATGTTTACAGGAGATTTCGTTGAAGGACCACAAGTTTATCAAAAAGCATTCACGCTCAGTGAAATGCCAGTTTATGCTAAAGCCGGTTCTATCATTGCTATGCTGCCCGATCGTAGTCCATCTCTTGGTCAAGCAAAACTGATACCATCTACGTTAAGATTTATCTCATTTCTCGGAGGAAATTTGAATGGTTCAGGTTCAGTTTATGAAGATGATGGTTCGACAGATGGTTATATTAAAGAAGAACATGTTTACACTTATGTCAACTATCAAGTGACAGGAACCAACAATAATAATTTAGCATTTACTGTTAAACCAGGCGTTGGTCAATTTCGAGAATTTCCCGAACAACGTTCATACGACTTACATTTTCGTCATGTATTTCCAGCCACTAGTGTAACAGTGAATGGAGAGCAATTACAATATGTACCATATAATGATCTCTTAGCGCCAGATCTTAGTCACAATTCGTTTACATATGACGGATCGAAGTTAACTCTAATTGTTTACATTCATAGCCCGCAGCCAACTTCTAAAGAACTCTCAGTTCTTATTCAACTATCAGAAAGTGTTACTCATCCACTACTAATTAATCCTGTTGGTTTTAGTGGCTATATACAACGGTTTACCAGTGCTAAAGCTCTTTTAGATGATCAGTGGGGTGTCCAAACCGTTTTCCAAGATGATTATCCTCAACTATTATTTGCAGCCTCTACGGGCGAAGTAATCACACATGAACCAGATCAAGCCGTTGCCCATGCGAATGCCTTTTATGATTGGTTAGTTGTTGGGGCGTGCGTCGAATTAGGAAGTGGAATTACCGGTCTGGCTGAAGACGTTAAACAACAATTGTTAGCTCAACTCATGTGTCCTTGAAAGAAGTGACAAACAGTATCAAATCTTCTGTTCTAATTTTTTAAAGAATAGTGCCAACAAATCTTAGAATGTCTATTAACACGAAATCATCAAAGAACAGTAAGCCTTGTGTAGCTTCAAATTACTGAATTCGTTTAAACCAAGAATCAAATAGTAGACTGAATTTAGTTAATAGGATTTATTGTATAACTATTTGTTTTTACAACTGTACATATAAAATAGTATCATAGAATGAAATAATTCACACGTCAAACGAGTAGATAATTGCAGAATATATTTTTTGACAATATGTCTTACTAAAAATAGAAAATCTTCTGGATAGGAAAAAGCACTTTTCTTACCCATCCATTTATATGAACTTTATTTTTTTCTTCACGTTAATATGCGGATAATTTAAAAAAAGACACTGTAAGTCGAAATCGGGCACTATTATGCCTAAAAATAAGTCTTAGCTACATTTTGAGACTAATTTGAGATTTTCAACTCTTGAAATAGGGAAGACACAGAAAAGAGAGAGCCATTAGTTATGCGTTTAGTCTTTGTTAAAGATCAATAGTTTCCCCAAAATACTAGCCCACTGACTAGATGACAATGAGACAATACTCAAATTAGTATCGTCGTTAGAATATCTCATTCCATCAAATTCTTATAATGTGTTAGTGAATATGCGCTATCAATTCATGTTAATAAGGAGTATGACGGATTCTAATAAAAGTAGCACCTTTTGTTTTTAAAAATGTGAGTCAGAGAAAAGTAAATGCTTAGGTGATTGAACATCATAGATTGCGAGTGGATACATAGCAGTACTAGGAAAAGTAAGTTTGCAAACTACCACTTCTTTCTATCCTAGATTTTAAAAAAATCATAGGTTCTAAATGTAAGTAAATAAGGCCTTCTCGGTTGATGTTCATATAAAAAAAAACGGAATTACTCTAAATGTAGATAAAAATAAGTTAAAAAGTGTGCTCTCTCTCTGTTGATGTAATCTAAGACAGTTTTTCTGTACTTACAGAATCACTAGTTTTCTGAAAACTACAAACTTTCAGAAAACCTTTTTTGACCCATTGAAAATTGTGTATGTATATCCTTAAATTCTTTATGTCTTGAAAACTTTATAGTAAAAGCTGGTTAGTGTAGCCCCTTTCTGGCTAAAACGTGAAACTCCTCTAGCTAGTAAAAAATAGGTTTTTAGATCAAAAACTATAGCAGAAAAAACTATCCATATATTCTGCGATTTGGAGCAGAGTCAGTTTCTACTAAAATTTAAGTGAAAAACAGTACAGTAGCAATACGTTATAATGACAGGACACCATCAGATATAATCGTGCAATAAATTAATAGTTTTAATAAATGTTGATGAAACACTGAATTTAAAACACTCTCTACGTCCACTTTTAGGACAATCTCCATGTATCCCTTCCATATACTCTCCATACGTATTTAAGCCACTAGCCATGTCCATATTTAACCCTTTACACCCGAAGACACTTTTATTATAACTGCAGCTGAAATAACTACTGCATTCAAGCTTACAGTTCTTTGGTACATCCTTGTTATATCTGGACTTAAGTGATGTTGCTTTGCTGCGTGGATACATGATGTCCCTTGGAAGGGACATACGGGTGTAACGGCATGAATTTTGTATTTTTTTCGTTGTTATTCCGAACTTTCTTTTTTGCCCTAGTATACTAGTATCAGTTTCAATTTCTTACTCCCTGGACAAATTTTCGATAGAAACAAACATTCAGACGTAGTTTTCCTTAATTTTTCCAAAAACATCGTGTCCGAACGCGTTTCTCAAATCAAGATGGTCCTAAGGGCGCTTCTAAACGAGATTTTTTATCTCAA
>CAJNOQ010009630.1:0-10107 GCA_905250885.1 Didymodactylos carnosus
AGAGCGCTCGTGTCAACTTATATATATAGCGTGGAGTGTACTATCTCTTTGAAAGAGATCGTACACTCCTCGCTGTATATGCAACACAGTGTGTCACAATCATAAGAACTCCTTTGTTTTTGATTTTTCATCAAAAGCTGGAACCAATCTGAATACTGTTTTGAATAGCCCGAAGATTTTTCTATCAGATGAGTTGCATATCGCCATTTTATGAGGAAACTTGATAGGCGGGTTTCTGGAAAATCTGAAGGCTAGAAAAGCAAGTCTTTGGTTTTAGATCAGAAAATTTTCAAACCATATAGCCTGATAGAGCGCAGAATTCTGAGGAAAGAAAGATATTTCCCGGCTGTCCGTAATGCTTTTTCATGTAACTGCAGTCGATTCCGTTTCGGTCTTGCTGTAATGTATGGGGTAAGAGATATAATGTATGGGGTAAGAGATATACGTAATATTTGTATGTCATTATATGGGCGACATCAAGTTCTACCTATCCTGAAAAAGTCGTGGTTTCATCTCTTCTTGTGCACTAGAAAAACGAAATGTACGTTTTTCACGAGCATAACTTCTCGAGCTTTACTCCAGTCGAAAAAATTCCATATCTACAGAATAAAAAGTTCGGGAAGCCTACAAATTTGCATCTATAGGTTTTCGACCATGCTCTACAATATGAGGCTACTTAGAAAAAAATCTGAAATAGTCATTGACCTTGGCTTGTCGTGGCTTATGTGCGATGGCTCCTAAGTTGAAAGTCTATATTCTTCTAATTAAGTTCAATTGTGTTTCAGTTTTTGGCAAATGTGTGCTTGTGTGTTTCTAAGCAACGTTTTTAGACGATGGCGATTATTATGCGTTTAACAGAAACTTTTGAAAATTATGTACTTAATCGTTTCTTCACCGTCATTAAAATCGGATGTATTATCAAGAGATATTTTGACTAATATTTGACTTAACTGCTCATCATCAGATTGAAAATTTAGAAAAAAAGAAAAACATATCCCGCGAACCGGAGTCGAACCAGTGACCTAAGGATTACATTTGCTAGTTGCATCTACAGTCCTCCGCTCTACCAACTGAGCTATCGCGGGTATTCTTCTGGTGTGTTCAACTAGACTATTTTTAGGGTAGAGACTGATGCTCGACAATCACAGAGCCCTGCCAGCCTCTCGAAGACAGAGATTGTAGTGTGATCACTAAGAAGTCTCTTTCTTGCAAATGATACTGCCTTTCCCTTAAGAAACGTCAGAAAGCTTTCGATAAAACATCAAGAAGTCCAAATCTTGGATGTGTCGTGAAATTTCGAGAGTCGGAAAATGTAAATAACCTAATGAATGATGGAGAGAGGACGCCACTGAGCGAATAAAAATGGTCGTGCATGGCATTGTTATATTGTCCGACGCTTAAAACTATTTTGAATGGCTAATAACTCAACAGATATTTTTTGAGACTTATTTTAGCTCACGAAAATCTGCCCCAAGCACAACGCCTAATCCCATAGCAACGGTAGTCGTTGGCTGTAAAATCATGTCGCGACAACAAGAATTTTTTAGCGATCACGGCACGAGTTGCGTGGTTTTAACGCGATCGTGGAGCCAGGACCGCGTTCGCGACGTGACAGAAGCAAGAAAGTGGAATTGGGGAGGTTATCCAGCTAAACTTGTCTTACACTTTTATTCGGTTAGGAGGGCCTGTGAAATGTTAAAGTAGGCTGACTGAGAAATGTGACACTTTTTTCTTCTGACTGATTTTTGGCTTTGCTCTCTAACTGCTTACACGGTGCTCGTCTGCGTTTTGTCCTTCTTGAGTGTTTTGTGAATGTTTGAACGTTTTCTTTTCTCAGAGTTTTTTTAATTTTTTGTCATGCCGTTCAAATAGAGTACACCAACGGTAGAGGAATATATGTCTTTATCTTTGTTCATGATACTATGGTTTGTTATAAGATTTCTTACTTTACGATTGATAGTATTTGTGATAGAGATAGGGTACCTACTATTTAACAATAATAACAAATAACTGTGATGTCCGAGTTATCAATCTCTTTTTTATTTATCATCATTATTTTGCCGAGTACCACTACTGATGTTCTGCTTAATTGTTTTGTTATGATCTTGTGTAAAATCAAGCAGTAGCTTCGCTACGGTTGATTGTCAGTACCAAGTTGTGCGAAATGTCTAAGGCTTTCTGTTCATGTTAACTGATATATCTAAAAAACAATGGTGACTTTGGCTCTTCCCCGAAATCTGATGCGAAGGTAAAATTTTTATTTAGTTTATTCAAATATATTACCAACTCGTCATTTTGATCGTTATTTATTTCTGAAATCAAATTTATGTTGCCTACCTCCAATGTGAAACCAAAGTACAAAACATAAAACTAAAGATAATTTAAATGAAAGAATAGTTGGCTTAATAACACGGAAAGTAACAAAGAGGAAAGAGAAGTTTTGAGTTTAAGACTTAGTTTTATTACAAACATATTCATTGAATATGGTGCACCATGTAATTTTCAGTGTTGAATCTTCATGATACGAAACTAACATAGTAGAAAAGCAAAAGTGGAGGACAAAAACTGGGTAAACAAATACGTTTGCAAAAATGACAAGTCGTTATTGTTAATTTGAAATCGTTTGCAATTGTTGTTCATTTGGTTGTGATGATGTTGATAATTTTGGCTTCGGTATCTTATTTAATGAATCTTTGAGTTATTTGCAGTATTTGTTCGTTAATGTTTGATCTTGATCATCATACGTATTCATTAATTCGTATAGTTTTAATAGATATTTTATAATATCATATAATTGTTCTATATCAAAATTATCAATTAAATATTGTTTTACAATTAATGCTTTATCACGATGTAAACATGATAGTAGAAGACAAAAAGCTATTTTATATGGTGGATATAATAAGGATACATCGGTTTTTAAACTATCATTTATTATACGCCATGTTAATTCAAATGTAGGTGTATCGATTTGCATTTCTTTTATATAAGTATTTAAAGAACGATAGGGATGATATATAATTAAACAACAATCCATTATTTCTAATAAATAAAATTCACATTCCAATATTTGTTTCATTGTATAGGGATATTCCGACTTTTGATTATCTAAATAAATACATATATAATTTACAATAAATAACTGACACGGTTAAAGATGAACAAAGATTGAAAACTGTAAAAGTAGAAGAACCAATGGACGCTAAATTCTGTTTTTTCTCCAGTTATAAAATTTTATGATGTTCAAATATAGTGGAATATAAAAAATTTCCGAATTGTTAGTTGAAGATGCAGAGAGCTGTTACAGGAGCTCTAAGATTGCTCGAAATCACAAATATACAGTGTAATTTCCACAAAAGAAAAGAGGGTTTTGTTGAAAAGGAAGAATATTCATAAATTTTATCACAACCTAACGAAATTTCTGAAATTGTATTTGACTTTCTTTTAGACAAAGCGTCTTCTTCGAACTGTACAATTCCAACAGAAACATCTTAGATTCAACCATTAAATCCATAAAATCAATTATTTCGGGATCGGAACAGAATGAGCGTCCAATTCATACAAATAAAAAATAAACTATGCTGTGTACAGCAACACATTCGAGTACTTCCGTCTTGCTCAAGTGTTCGGGAAACCTCGAGCATTCTGTAATTCGAATATAGACTCGAATTGTCATAAACCCTTTCCCATAATCGAGGGCCACTTGATCTTCTATTTTGTCCGGCAAGTCGAAATCTAAAGGGTGGTCTTCTATTGTGGTCAAATTTTGTCGCCTGCTAGTAGTTCAACAGTAGAAGACAATGGTCTTCCAATTGGCTTTCAGATCATATAATCGACAGTGGTCCTCTGACGACGGATAGTCTTCCGTTATGGGAGGAGGTTCAGGCAGGGCTGGGTAACTCCAACTCCGGGGTTTAGGATTCTTTTGGTGGAGCTGGAGTTGGAGTTGACATTTTAGGAGCTTGGAGTTGGGTTTTTGAATTTTTATTCTTAAGTCAGTTTTGCATTTTTGGAAACGTTCAATGGCTGTAAAACTGATCTTCTAAACGATTGAGTGGCTGTATTCAAGAGTGAATTCGGAAATTCTTTCCGCTTTCCGATCGGAAAAAGCTCAAAAATCCAAAATCTTGCTAGAAACCGAAAAATCTTTCTTACAAAGGTGAAGCAACCGGAGTTGAATTGGAGTTGAGATTTTTGTTGACGGAGTTGGAGTTAGAGTTGAAAAATTTTGAGCGGAGTTGGCGTTGAATCGGAAATTTGAAAACGGAGTTGCAGTTGACAGTCAGCGGAGTTGCCCAGCCCTGAATTTAAGCGGCATTTAAATGCTCAAATATTGCTTGAGAATTTCTTAATGCATTTAATAAAGGGGTGGACACATTAGAACACCCGCAGAACACCGTAACAGAAGATTTATTGCTGTGCACAGAAGAGAAAGTCCGAAGAGAGACACCACAAGATGATTGCAATATGGCGCTGTTTTCGTTACATATCACGCCAAATAGACTACAAGAGAACAGACAGACAGACAGACACATACACCTGTATTAATCACATTTTGTTTCGTTCAGAGAAAGAAAATATTACTGCGCTTCACCTACAGAGATGCATTGAAAGAAGTGCAAAAAAGTAAAATAACTGCGCAAAAATTCTCAAAAGATCAATCTTTGTTAACGGGGGTCTTCTAACATGTCCATCCCTTTAGTATAAAATAGTAATAGATTCACGCGGATTAATTAACTTTAAAAGATATTTCTAACGCATTTACATGCATTAAATTTTATATACTGAAAGTAAACGACAAACGTTCGCATCTATTAAGGAATCATTAATGCGTTAAGACGAATTAAAATGGATAGTTTAATGTGTTAGCACAGCGGGAAAACGCGTTTTAGTCTCATTAAATTATTTTAACGCACTTAATGCGTTAAAATGACATTAATGAAAATGATTTTTAACGCGTTTTGATGCTTTTTGACTTTTTAACATCTTATAAACTCCACGCTATCCAACGTGTTAAGGATTTTAATATATTCAAACGTATTAAATTATTTAATTCATGAGAACACATACAATTTTAATGCAGTTGACTGTGTTCATAGATGACTATATCAAGAGAAGGTATCAGTTTTTGGAAAAGTTTCTCGGTGCTCTGCAGATCGAGCAGAAGAAATCATCCTAGAACTAACTTTTTGAGAGGAATCCGATGGCATTGTCAGAAAAAACTAACACTTCCATATAGAGTGCTAGCATCATTTTTGTTTCTAGCGTCTAGCGATTCCTAGTGAGCGTCTAGAATGTACAGTGTAGGTATCTAAAATACATACTGAGAAGTGGCCATATAGCTTTACACACTCAGACCATCGATACAGGCTGATTGTGTAAAGTGTCTGTGCTGAAAATGCTTCAGATTCATTTATCTGTTGTTCGAATCTCGCATATAGCGATGATTTTTTTCACTTTTTTAGTTATCCGTTTTGCCTCAGAATGACAGTATATATACTTTTGAAGGCGATGATCCCAATTTTCTTTTTTCATTTAGTGCAGTAACCAGAGGCGAGGCAGAAAAGAGTAAGTAAAGAAATCTAGCTTATCAAATAACACAAGCACTTCCTTAATCGTAGATTTTTTTTGTCAAATAGCTAGCGGCGCCAAGCAATGCCCACTTACTAGATGCAAGCGGACGATCCGGTGGGCGCTTAAATTGAGCGATTAGCGCCGAATTTAAATGCATCAGCTAGCTTCAACTCACTTAAGCTAACTTTTACAGGTTAAAAAATTGGGTCAGGTAGCTACAAGCGCCCATTTCATTTCACGATTTTTTTCTACTTGGGAGAGAAAAATGGAAAATACTCAAAATTTTTAACACATTTAGCATTTAACATACTGAGACCGCTCGTTTGGATAAAGTACACACTTTTCGATGTCGAGCGAAAATTTAGACCATTTTGCACACCTAGTAATACACTTTTTTTACAGTGCCATATAGAAAGTCTTGTTGACCTGATTTTTTACTGTTTTCATTGCGCTCTAAATCGCTAGTATGAGCTTAGGTGTGAAATGCATTCGCAATTTTTGTCTGCAAATCTCCTCAAACTCCTCAGGTCCACTGTCTTATCGCATGTCGAGTCTTTTTAAAAATTCGCGCCAGGATCGCGTAACGCGTTCGCTGTAAGACTCGCGAAATAAGACGCGATTTTTTCGCGCTCATACAAAAATCCATGACTCGCAAGTATTTTACTAGAGCTACTATATATTCGCGTTTTCCGTTTTACATCAGTAAATGGGCCGCGCTACTTTTGGCGCAGACTTACACGAATGGGGTACGCGCGACGCAACTACGCGAGACTGCATTAATCATGTCGTCTATTATTATGATGTGATAAGATTTTGAAAATTTTTCGAAAACTCAGTGAGAGTTATATACCAGGCATAAGCAAAACAAAACGGTGAATAGGATTTGCGCGGGAGTCACGACCATGCATCATATCGCGATTGTAATGTGATCACGATGTGATACTTTTTTCTTATAGCGATCGCGCTCGGATTGTAAAGTCGCGCCGCGATCGCTAAAAAGTCGCTAGTTGCGAATTACAAATTTTCGAAAAGTAAGACTTTATCACGGTCGTGCCGAGACTTCTTAGCGGTCGCGGCACGAGTTGCGCGGCGTGTTTGTAGAGGGTGAGGGTGGTGAGGGTGAGTTAGGAAAAAACTTCATTATTTTTACTTCCTTAACAAATATACATATTTTTTATATGCGAAACTTGCACCATCCATAATTCTGCTATCTGTTAATAAACTAAATTCTTCAACTTTTGATGCAAGAAATACACATGTTGTTGCTAATAATAATGGATCTATTGATTTTAATGAATAACGTACATAAAACCGTCTAAAATAGGCAAGTGATGTGGCTATAACCTATTGTCGTACTTTGGCTTGTTCACCAATACATTGTATAAAATTAGAATAAAATAACATTATTTTCAAATAATCATCTTCTGATATATTATCGTATAATTGTAAATCATTTAAACGTACAGACATTAATTATTGACGATTAAATAACCATTGTTCAAACTGAGAACTTTTCCAATAATTAGATGCCATCTAGAACAGAGTAAAGAAAAAAAAAGAACAGAATATATTCAAGATACATACAATAGAAATAGACATAGTTAATTTTATTTTTTCAAAAAAGATAAGACAAAGTCAGTAATAGAATAATAAGACACAAATATGTTAATTAATGATAATAATGTAGTATTCACTCAAAGATAAAAAAATATATATAATCACAAAAGTAAACACAACTAGACATTTTTTGACAAATAAAATTCTGTTGCACTTAATTGAGATTAAACAGTATTAAATCAGAAACTAGTGAACAAGATAACGAAAGAACAATTGTATGTGTTTGTATGGAAGTATAATTTCGATACTATCTGCAGTAGTCGTCAAGAAATGTTGTTAATATATTCAAGGACTATTCTTTACTATGAGGAACTTTAGGAAGTGATGAAGTTAGTAGCTGTATAGCTCAAAACATCTGCTATCATTATTAGTTAGTTCGTACATTACTAAGAGAAAGGAGAACAAACAAAACCTATTTCTGAGACAAAGCGGACTAAAATGCCCTCTATTCAGCACAGTTCAGAATAGTAAAAATCTATTTGTGACACATTCACTCAATTATAGTACAAAAATGATGTTCGAAAAAACAAAACAAAAAATTATATCTGTTACTGAATACCAATGCTCTGTTATCATAACACTATAGAGATTGGTGGGATAAAGCGGTTCTACCACTTTGCTACTAAAAAAGGAATCAAAATTAACGCCTTAAAAAATTGTTTATCTTTCGGGAAAGTTCATATCCTGTGTGGGTCCTTGATTCTGTCCGATTCAGGATCATTCACTGCTAGAAATTAATAATATGGACTTTTTAAATATGATCTCAGAAAAGTTTTTTTTACGCTTAAAAATCAGACATGTCATTGGTTGACGGTATGGCTTAGTGGTTATATTGTTTGTCACATACTTCAAAGTCCACAATAATTACGTGGAGCTTCACAATAATTGAACGAAAAGAGGACAGACTAGCTTTTTGTTCAGAGCTGCAGCTGATGACTAAGAACGAGATGGATGACCATGCCAGGCTCCGGCAAGATATCGAACTATCGAAACTACCAAGCAGCTACCAATTACTCAGGTAACAGTAATGGAAACCGATGTGTCGCACTATCGGGAGATTAACTACTCATTAGTAGTGCAAGAAGACAGAATTTTCTTCCTTCCTTCCATTAGTTGACTTGGCGGTGTGGTTTTAATGAATCTTTGATGACCTAACTTAGTCGAAAAAAAGCACAAAAAATCATATTTTTTCATGGAAATAAATTACCGATACCAATTTCTCTAAAGTTTATCTTCGCCAGCAAATACAGTACAAAAACGTTCTTGCTCTTGATTTCGGTCTCGGTAATCTCCAAGTCTACCTAGCCTCCACTAACGACCGCACGTTTTTTTCGATGAATCCTCATAAATCATCTAACAATTGTTTGAATTCAAATAATTTTTGATAGTCCTGTCGGTCATTTATTACCTGTATGTTTAAAATTAGAATTTCATAATCTTCAGTTAATCGTGTCGATATTTTTGTTGTAAATGTTCATCTTAAATCTCATTTATTGATATTCAAGAAATAGATTTCATACTTTGCATCTGATTTAAAACATCCTGTCTTTCGTAAACATTTTTTTCGTTATCCATTTTTGCAGTGTTGGAAGATTTTCGCCACCATGTAAAAATTATATTTGTTCCAACGGTATATATGTACACTTTTGTTCATAAATTAATTTTATCCAATTTTCAACTAGTTTTATTTGGTATAATTTTGATTTTGCACGGTGATTATTTGTATCATTATTAACTAAATACCCTCCTGATATTGTAGCATAAACTTGAATTATTAATACCAAACAATCTTGGTAGATTATATATAGTTTCAATGAGCGACAAAGGATTCCATTTATCTTTGCTCTCCAACTAATTATGATCATTTTAAGTGATATGATTTCGAATCACATTGATGTTTAAATATAATATACTGGTTTACTGAAAAGCATGTAAGTTTACCATAAAATCGTTCATCTGAGACATAAAGGTAAAAGAAGCATTTATTCCAAAAGAAAAAGTCAAAAATCTATGTATAGATACGATAGATATACGAAATGAGGTATTGAAGTTTTAATTTAGTTGCACATGTTTTCTTAATGTTTTTTATCAGCGAGAGCAAGCGACGTCTACCCTGGCGAATAAACCATTGTATATTGTAGTTTCAAGCGGTCGTATTTGCACTACGGAATGCACCATAGTCGACTGTGAATTCTCAAATGTGAAACTAGTCAAAACAAAGGACTTTCACGAATGCTAAATAATAGAAGTAGAATATTCGAATTGTGAGATTTTTAAGAATGAACTAATTCACGCATCACTACACACTGTGCAACAATAAATAGAGTAACAACACTGCTATCGTGAGTGCTTGTGCAAAAAATACTTGGATTAAGTAATAAAGACAGTGGTTGTAGACTTTTTAAATAACTTTACTTGTCAAGTACCTATCCACGCACTTGCCGCAACTAAATTTACTTGGAACATTCCTGTCAAGTATTTGCTCCATTTATCTGTTTTGTATTTTGTACGCATTAGCAGCCATACTCTGCTTTTGTAGAGCAGACGCATGCGTAGCTACCAAGTGGGTCCAACTCACAAGGGAAAGTTCCAAAGTACTAGTCACCGTTTTTAGTGGGATATATACGAGTTTGTAGAGCTCGATGAGCTGATCGCGATGGCAAATACTGTTCATCCCATATGTTATAGGTGGAGAGTTAGATCGATCTCAACTTTCAAAGGATCACTCTGCGATGCTATTTAAGGAACTTAGATTTTGTCGATATTGTAGTTTCAAGCGGTCGTATTTACACTACGGAATGCACCATAGTCGACTGTGAATTCTCAAATGTGAAACTAGTCAAAACAAAGGACCGAAGCATGTTTTTGAGTACATTCTGTAAAAGAAAATATTGGCACAATAATATATGGAAGAAA
>CAJNOQ010009631.1:0-10106 GCA_905250885.1 Didymodactylos carnosus
AACACATTTTTTCGATATCTTTGCGTCATCATGTAGTTACTGTATAAACTCCATTGCATGAAAAATACAACAAGACACAGCGGAATGTTGCATTCAACGTGTGACCGATTTCGCTCGAACTTTTAGGATATGAAGATTAAACACATTTAGGAATAACCTGAAAGTCATCCCGTTATAGAGAGCTGATTTTTGGTGTAGATACCAATGTAAATTCTAATTTTCTCGGTCAGTATGAGAGATAAAGCCGAGATTCTTTCACCATATATACAACGAAATGAGCACTATCTGATGATTACGTCAGAAAAACCTTTTATCTCATGGCGACTACTTGTAAAAGCACTGTGCTGCAAAATCACTAAGAAAACTTAAAAATGAGTTATCTTCCAGTCAGTGAAATGAATCCGTTTGGAACTGATTTCATTTAAAAGAGCACATCGAGATGCACTAGAACTAATGTTCAAAAGTTTGGTATATCGAAACTCGACACATAAAATATTTTGAACTACATTTGGTGGTAATCATGCCTCTTTCGAACGATATACTAGAGTTTTTCCTGGTCCACCGATAGTTACTATCATTTGATATATTTTATTTCAAACAATTCTCTTCAGAATGAAATGTTCCTGTACACTAGGATTAACGGTTGCTGAGATATATTTATTACAAAGCTCGAACATAAGCATAGGCATCCCAAAACATAAGGTCAGTATTATTTGTGGTATAACTCAAAGACGATAAAAGATCGAGATTTGTGATTTTCGGCAGTCGAAAGAGGACAGTGTAATCTATATTTTCATAAGCAGAAATGTTTTTTGAATCAATTTTTGAAAACGTTTTTCAATAGATCTTTATACAACCAGTTCCTAAGTCAACAATTTTACATAGCAATCTATCGGTTTTTTCATAAATAGATAGTCCAAAGTGTCCTCTATAAAATAAGATCTAAACAAAAGTTTAATTTTGCTTGTTTCCGGAGCTGCGGACGTTTTGCCCCAAGCTCTGGAACTTCTCTATTCTTCGTTCTGAGACCTTCAAAAATGCATGGAAACATAGGTATCGACCGCTGAACCTCGTGGCAATGTTAGTATTCAGAAAAAAATGCAAGAACCGAGTGAAAGTCTCTGCTATGCGAATTAACTCAGTTTTGGAAATTTCCGTCAGAAATTAAAAAATTCATAACTCACTCAAAATCCAAGCTACTGTAGTATAACAAGATATAGTCGCATCAATAGATTCATCTATCAGAATATGAGCTGAAAGCTTATGCACCAGGGTGTTGATTTGATCACAAGTGCTCTTGCTCTTGAGATAAATTGTTTTTCTTTCCGGTCAATAAGTTTTGGTTGTGAAAATATTACTATATTTAAATCAGAGCATGTTAACGAAATCCTTATCTCTGCTAGAGTTCTTTAGCAGTTCGTACACGTCTACCGTTTCTACGTTTGAAAAGCTTCACCCATTAGCTCATTTTCTATACGTCCTTGTTTTGCCTACCATCTGATGACTCTGTTCTGTTCTTTCGCGCGAACATACTCAAAGAAATAAATATTTGCAGGAAATTGTCAAGTAAACTCAGCTGTTCAAGTGTCAACTGTAAACGGACACTATGCATTTCTTTTGTAGAAGTTATTCGAAGAGAAAATCTCTTGATTACCAGGCAGAAAAAAGCCAAAACGTCTGCACTTCGTATGAATACGGTATCTATTTAGAATTACGAAGATGGGATATTTCCAGTAGAAGCGTTCCAGTCTCCAACAGCATTTCGAAATTTTTAGTCCACTAAGCGTTCATTCTTCATTGTATATTTTCTCCTAATATCCGCGTCGTTTTCATTTGTGTACATAAGCTATGTGACATTTTTATTTGATCTGCTAAACGTCCCCGTAACCTGGTATAGTGGCAGTGTCTGTATCAAAAATCAATTCGTATCATAAAAACTAGTTGAATCTGAGATGATGACATTAAACAGCTGGAGTTTTGATTTTTATCTTAATTTCAAAATATTCGTTTATCGTAATCAATCAACACATCTTGAAAAGCGTCTGGACAAGCATATTGTTATGTGTATTACAAAGTGTTGTAGTTGAGAAAGTAAGATGATGAGACGCAGAAGATAGAAATGGTTGTATGATAAAATTGCAGGATGCTGTTTTTATACTTGTGGTAAAACTGGTGAAGTGCATAAAATAGCTACCGTTTATACATGAGCTTATCTTTGAGATCGAGCGCTTCCTTGCTCGTCGGATAGTAACGATACGCGGCACGACCAGATAACTCTGCTACCAGAGTGAAATTCGTCGTATTTTTAACGAAAGCATGTGCCTTGCTGTGAAACATCTAGAATTGTAAAGCAGACATTTCTCTACAAAATGAGACTTCGAATTATTAAAAGATATCAACATTTGTAAAAAACCTTGGAGCTTTCTTTTAAAAATCTACTCTTTCATAAAAATATGAGAAAAATATAAAAATCCATGGGTAAAAAGTTTGAAACCAAAACCATGAAATTTAAACTGTAGTAGATTAGCACCAAAGATTTATCAAAGAACACTGAGAAAACCTTCACCTTATAGGAGGTTTAGCTACTCCTCTTCAAATTCGAAATAGTTCAACTGCCGTCAAACGAACTATACATGAAATGCGCCCGTTTCTTAACCGAACTACTCTTCACTTCGTGAATAGAGATCAGGGTATCAATGGTCGAGTTAGGCGAGGAGAGTTGGTCGTCTCCCTGGAAACCTAAACTTACACAATCCTTTTCCGGAAAAAGAATTCGGACCGAGAACACCTTAACCGCCCTCAGAAAAATCATTAGATCCGGCGCCACACGACTTTGTGATTTGGACATGCTTCGGTAGTCATTTTTCTCATGCACTTAAATGCAATGAATTCAACTACACATCTACAAAAACTCGCCATTATTAATCTGAATACTTTACGCTGATAAACGTTAAAAACAATGATGCTCACAATAAATCCGACAGTTAGTAATTTCCATTTGTCATAGAAAAAGAAGATGATCAATGCATCTTTCCCATGCCAAGTCGAACCTTGTGTATGTCGTATGAAACTCTGACTTCGTCCATTATATAGAGCATGTTCCAATATGTAGATAGTTCCATCACTCTTATTAGGATATAAATATAGCTGTAATGTTAAAAACAATGGCCCGGTCGTCACCATTACAGTTAAATAATTCGATAAAAAATTATATTTCCATCTAGATAAGGTTTGATGAATGATTTTTTCGTACAGTGGATGTCGGACAGTGGATATCAGAAAATCATTTGACACTCCGAAAGGGCGAGTTTCGGGGAAAACAGCTACGTTAACACCTGATGCTTTGTGCTCAATTGATTGTGGTAGTGGCCATAATGCTTTCTTACATCCGATGTCCATGTCAATATAAACACCACCAAAGTGATACATAAGAAAATATCGAAATGCATCAATTTTTTGTATTTCATATGGATATTTTCGAAATGTTTCTTGGTAAAATCGAAAATAATTCTCTTTCATAAATTTGATTATCATCTGATTAGTCCATAAACGATATTCGAATGTGTTATTACTGTTAGTATTGTATTCATGTATTGAATTAACTGTGTCCTGCCATTGAGCAGGTATTGTGTGATTACGCCATGTTTGATGTATCAGACGTGGAATGAGCTTTTTGGTTGCTGTATTGAAATCTGTGTGTAACAAATCGGTTACTGAGAAATATTTTATCGCTTCGGATGAATGCCGAATAGAATAGACAGAGGCAAATGTGAACACAATTAGAACGATAGTAATAACGACGATTGTACGACGACTAGACAGGCAGTAAAGTAAACGTCTTCCATG
Source organism: Didymodactylos carnosus (assembly GCA_905250885.1). Lineage (NCBI taxonomy): Eukaryota > Metazoa > Rotifera > Eurotatoria > Philodinida > Philodinidae > Didymodactylos > Didymodactylos carnosus. The sequence continues at coordinate 3,847 of CAJNOQ010009631.1, forward strand.
TACCATTAGAACTATTTCAGTAGACATATATTCCTGAAACCAAGCAAGCGCAAGTTGATGAGATATGTTGAAAACATTATTATAGATGTTCCTGAGTGATCTTGTTTTGTTTTGCTAGTTACTGACATATGTATCCTTCTCAGCACCCCTGGAAACCTTTTAGAAAGAAAAACTCTCCTCGCGTTAAACGACTTTTACTCAAAGTATTTACATTATTCAACCTGTTTCACTCAGAGCAAATATCAACTGTTATACACCCTTCGCTAGGGACTTTCACGAACTATAAAATGATATATGAGCTAGCCTTAAGAAAATGTAACTGGGTATTCTACCACTCGAAATACTCGGTAGAATCCCAGGAAACCGGTAGGTCAACGTCGTTTATCTCTATAATAGTGACTAATCTTCCCGTTAACCGCTCCACCTTTATATATCATTCGATAGAGAACTTCATGAGCTTCAAAATGAGCTGTGAATAAGTCTTTCAAAAATATGCTCACATTGGTCAATAGTTGAAATACTTGGCCGATATAGTGATTTTCACCTATCTTAGTGCTTTGAAGAATGCGTTAGTCGTTTTTCTGCCATAACGAAAAATTATATATTGTTCGAAAACATATTGGATAGCATAGCCCTTGAAATTCTCCATAAAGTGAGCTGGTCACAACATCCAGACAGGTAGGGCCAGTCATTAAAGATGTGGAAAAGAAGCTTTTAGGTGCTATCTAAGCAGTATAGTGTATCATAATTACAAGAACTCCGTTGTTTTTGACTTTTTAGTAACAGCTGGAACCAGTCTGAATAATGTTTTCAATAGCCCGAAGATTTTTCTATCAGATAAGGTGTATATCGCCATTTCATGAGAAAAGTTGATAATAGAGCTTCTGGAAAACCAAGTCCTTAGCTTTTGGTCGGAAAATTTTACAAACCATATAGCCTGATAGAGCTAAGAATTCTGAGCAAAATATGACATCTCTCGGCATTCTGTACTGGTTTTCTACCGGAATATTTTGGTAACTTTCATGCCCTTTGTAACTAGCAGTAAATTGACTGCAGTTACATGAAAAAGGACTATAGAATATCTGGAGATATCTAGTTTTATTGTTATTTTGTGTCGGATGCTACCGAGTATTTCGGATCTTAGAGTACATTTTTTTAAGGCTAGCTCATATATCATTTTGTAGCTCGTGAAAGTCCCTAGCGAAGGGTGTATAACAGTTGACATTTGCTCTGAGTGAAACAGGCTGAATAATGTAAATGCTTTGAGTAAAAGTCGTTTAACGCGAGGAGACTTTTTTTTGCTAAAGGGTTTCCGCGGGCGCTGAGAAGGACTTTTAAGATTTAAAAATATGTTAGCGTTAATTGTGGATAAAAACTGCATCGGATGAGTTAACGTAAGACTGATTTGAGCGTGGCCGATTTTGCCTCTTACCGTGCCCCGTCCTTTAAATGCAAATATGGCGAGCTTCAGATCCGACGAATCCATGGGTAAAAAGTTTGAAACCAAAACCATGAAATTTAAACTGTAGCAGATTAGCACCAAAGATTTATCAAAGAACACTGAGAAAACCTTCACCTCATAGGAGGTTTAGCTACTCCTCTTCAAATTCGAAATAATTCAACGGATGGATTCCTTCAGATTCAGATCCGACGAGGCATCGTCATGACGCTTGATCGAGGACACGATGTGGGAGGAGAGATGTTTGTGCAGATATAAGCAGTCTGAGATCCTTAGAATAAACCAGATACAAACACGAATGTGACACTTTAGACACAGCTAAGTACTGCAGAAAAGGTAGGCAAAGTGGAAGTAAGAAAAGGTGTGGTTATTGAAGGGATATAGAGAACAGTATGCAGTCGCGAAAGTTGCACTAAGCTGAGAAATAATTGATAAAACGCGAAGTTTTAGCTCACGAGGAAGCGCTTGCGATAATAGTGAGAGAGAAAAAGAAACAGCTTAGTTTGAGAGCTATTATAATTATGCGATGTCATCTAGACATCGTGATAACGAACCTTGAGACGAAGTGAATGTTTAAATTAGTGTATTTCAGCAGAATGTCAAATAAGCTGTAATTGTGTGTTTACCTGTGCTTAGGACAGATAGTTACAAACTTATCGTCCTAAGATAAGACCTAAATGAATTGAAAATGAACATTATTTATATCGAAGAGAAAAGGTCGGTATGTAAGTTATACATAAGATTTGATTGAAAAGAACGGAGAAAAAGAAACAAATTGTATGAGAAGAAAATATAAGGAACAAATAAAGATACCGATGAACATCGTATTATACATTTTGTATGTTTACAATGGGATGAAATATTTGCACGATACGTCCCTTAAGAAGAAGAAACTCATGTATTCTTTCAATGTATATATTCACTTTTATTTACATAAGAATAGTTCATTCGTTCATGCAATATCACGCAAATTCAGTTGTGGTATGTGAGAAACATTTATTTCATGTTGTTATTGTTCTTCATGTGGTTTACTTTTTGTTTCAGTAGAAAACGACATAGGGCACTTCTCGTTGCCTCCTTTCTTTGATCATTCGACTTTTCAAGTCAGAAGAATGATTAATTAAGTATTCTATATTAACAAAACAGTTCGTTCAAATACTAATAACAAACGGTTGAACCTTTTTTTTGCCAACTTTCGCACAAACTCAGCTGTTTTACATATTTCAGGGCAAAAATTGTCCGTATCAAAGAACAAGCACGACAGCGCCAGTTGTTCACACGTTCTCAATCGTTCAGTAAAACACATTGCTATTTAGAAAAACCTACCCTTTCATCTACGATTTAAAGGACATAAAGATAAATAATCATCTACGGCTTTTTCTAAACTATTTAAAATTTGTTCATTGGAATTGTTAAGAATCAAAGTTGGTCGAAGATTTTCTTTTCTAAATCTTTCAAAGTTTATTTTCTCTTCATATTGATAGAATTATCATTATAAACCACGTTTTCTATTTGAACACACTGCATCACGACGTCATTCTTGAACATTAACCCAGGATATCGAAAATTTATCTGATTTTATTTTACTCGCAGAATAACACAGACAAGAGAAATATTATAGACTCTCTGCCTGAACCCCAAAACACACTCTAAATATAAGCACCTTCTATATAAACACCATGACGAAAGTATGCGTAAACAAACTATTATCTATGTAAAAATATAGTGTACGCCTATAAATCGCTAATACCTTTCCAACGATCCGTGATAGCGACATTAGATTCAGAAACTAGATAGAATTTGCTACAAAGCCGTACAGTCAGTAGATTTTTCAAAAGATTTTACTTACAAAATTCGGGCTTGCAAATTTGGAAAAACATTGGTTTTCTGGAGAATTTTCTTTTCTTTCCTACTACACTGGTACTATCGGATGCGGCGATCCGAATCCGAAAGAATGGTTTGCCTGTCGTCTTTTGTTTCAGAGATTCAGGCGTTTTCCGAGGCCACACCTATGAGGACATTTTCACGTTAGAGAAATAAACAAAATATGGAATGTAGGGCTATTTTACATGCTGATGACCGTGGCAATGTTTATTTTGCTTCAAGGAATTATTTTTGAGAAATTTTACCTAATGTTTTCCCTTTTTGGATCAAGCGCAAAAGGAAATACCAACACAAAGACATAGCAACAGACTATATAGCAAAAAGACAAATAGTAACACAACAGCGCGAAGAGAATGTACAGAAAAGTAGGCATTGACATTCGGTCAATACCTAACAAGCTGTTTATGCTAAATAGTTTCACAGATACCACAACTGAATTTGCGTGATATTGCATGAACGAATGAACTATTCTTATGTAAATAAAAGTGAATGTATACATTGAAAGAATACATGAGTTTCTTCTTCTTAAGGGACGTATCGTGCAAATATTTCATCCCATTGTAAACATACAAAATGTATAATGCAATTTTAAACATTCACTTCGCCTCAAGATTCGTTATCACAATGTCTAAATGACATCGCATAATTATAATAGCTTCAGATTATTCCTAAATGTGTTTGGTCTTCATACCCTAAAAGTTCGAGCGAAATCGGTCACACGTTGAATGCAACATTCCGCTGTGTCTTGTTGTATTTTTCATGCAATGGAGTTTATACAGTAACTACATGATGACGCAAAGATATCGAAAAAATGTGTTCCCATGCAGAAAAGTTATTTCAAAAATAGTCCTAAAATCGAAAAATTATGACTCATCATTGACCGCGTGACACATGTGACTGGGATCATGGTAGTCTCGGAATCAGCTAAAATAATGCCGCAAACCCGACTTCTCTAGCACTTTACAAAGCTGAGATATTTTAATGTATAACGAGCGAAGACTAAATGTTCTACTCCTTCACCATTGTTACCAAGGCGGCCGTAGTAACCGGGCACTCGATTTTTCTTGTTATATTCGTCTACACGTGCACTATAGGATTACCTCTGGACGACATAGTGCATATAAAGTAATATTCAAGTAGACTTGCACCGAAGGATTAGCGCTCGATGACATAGTTCCCATAAAGGTATAATCCTTAAGCCAACTCGACTTGCACCGCAGGATTACCTCTGGACGAAACAGTTCACATAAAGTTATGGTCTTTGACTCAGGTCGACTTGCACCGAAGGATTTAATCTCTGGAGGACATAGTTCATGTAAAGTAATAGTCCTTCAGTCAACTCTACTTGCACCGAAGGATTAGTAAATGTTACTAAACCCGTAAGCGTATTTGAGTCGTTCTTAAAAACCTGAAAGGTCGTTTGAATGGTTTATTAGTCTTACTGAACCTTAGGATTTTTTAAACTACGGTTAGCAAAATAACTAGGATTTTTTCTGAAGACTGAAAGGTTTCGCGAAGCAGGTAAAAAACCCTTGGGGTTTTTCCTTGTCTCAAAAAACTCAACAGAATGTTTTACTAAACCCGTGCAGTTTTTCATCCAAAGTTGTGGGGTTTTTGAGTTTACTAAGCTCAGGGGTTTAGCATCCTAGGGTTTCTTACAATGTCGTCAACAAGTATATTGGTTTTTCATTCCTCCGAATCATCCGAAATCCTTGAATGTAGAAGGTTTTTCCATACATATTTTAATCGTAAAAAGGCTCTGAGTTACGAATTTAATCAAGTTTTGGAGTGTTAGTCAGTGGAACGAGCTCAATATTATCTGTTGCTTAAAACGTCTGACTTAATGCACAAGCTTGTATGTCTGACTTCTATTATTCCTGATAGAAAAATGGAAGTCATTCACAAGCACTCTTTATTAAGAAAAGAAAACTACGGTTAAAAAACTGAGAATGATGCAACTGTATATATGACAGGAAGAGAGAATATACAGATCCCTAGATGTAATAAGAGGGTAGATACCTTAATAATAAAGAAAAAACAGTCTGCCTTGATTCTTGAAGGACGTAAGAACGACTCAAGGTCATTTTTTTCACCACATCTGAAGAATAGGTTTTCTGTAGATATTGCTAGCCATGTATACTGCTTATTCTAGAATGAAGAGAGAAATTGAGAAGGAATGTTATAACCAGTGGCGGCGGAGCCACTGAGACCCGTGAGCCTCGAGCCTCACTTAGATTCGCTCAATTGAGGCTCAGCCTCACCTAGATTCGACTTTACACTCTGTTTAAACATGTGATTTTCAGGCCCTTTAATGCGGTTTCTGTTTCTGTTCTTGGAGAGAACGAACATATGCACTTCTCTTATAAATATTGGTCGTGGTGGCTGTCTCATGCTCGATTTATAATGATGTAAAGTCGTTGAATAGCGCGTTTTTGCAAAGATGGGAGAAGGTACGAAGTTTGTCGCGAGATCTTTTTAGTTATTAAAAAGTTATACCTATACATGACTGAGTATATCCTTTAGTTGTTNAGTGAGGGTAATAGTTCTGATATGCATGAAACAGAAAAGTAAAGGGAGCAAAAGGAGTCAAGGGAGTAAAGGGAATAAAAGAGTAAAGGGTGTAAGAGACTAAAGGTGGTAAAACATTTAAGGGGCTAAAAGTGTGACAGATATAAAAGTACGCAACGATAATAAGACTAATGAGCTAAAATGAGAGCTGTAGCCTTGTATGTAAGCTAAAAACATCTCGGGACAAACTTCGTACCATCTCCCAGCCCTCCGTTTTTGACCAACATATAAGGAAAAGAGGGACGCTATTGATTTTAACAGCATATGATCTATATTCATGTCGAAGAATGAACAGAGAAAACTGAGTTTTGGTACTTTTAATTCTTTCTGTGTCCTACTGATTTATTCT
>CAJNOQ010009632.1:0-10104 GCA_905250885.1 Didymodactylos carnosus
GTGAGAATAGTATAAAATATTCTCTTCCTTCGACAGATTCCAGACAACCTTTTGAAAAACCTAAGTATTTTATATTGATTTTAAAAAGTTCCATGGGACACTATGATATGTTTCAGATAAAATAGAGTATGTCTTGATATTCTGACATTGTTTGGATCAAATCTGACTGAGTTATGAACTTTCTAATTTTACATGAAAATAAGAAGCAATGGGTTATTTCACCTAGTATAAAGTTTTACTAGATTTCTGAACTTTTTCGAAAGACAAATATCGCCACGAGAATCTTCATGGTTAAAAACCTATGTTTGCTTACATTACTGAGGCTCCCAATCCTGAGAATGGTTGGTTCCGAGGATATCTAAGTGGTCCCAGCAAAACGTCTATAAATACCAAACGAAGAAACATAGCGGTCTCAGACTTGTGTAGTCTTGTAGAGCAGATGTTGCTCTACCTAGATGTAAATTTAGGACGAAACTTTTGTCTGGAATCCTTTCCACAACACTGTTGGACATTTTGTCCGACATGGTACACCACCTGCAGATAGTAGCTTTTAGATCTCTTTTAGGTCTTTCGATAGCTCCATCAATTTACTTCAGAATGGTGGAAACCAGACCTCTGTAGCTCATTCCGATCAACCATTATTCAAAAAACATCAGAATGACTTTTCGCTTTTTGACTCCTTGGCACTAGGTCGAAATATACCTACGTGTACTACGTAGTGTCGAATACTGCTGAAACTATCAGCCACAACCGATAAAGGTTCATTGGGACAAGTCCATGTGAAACACAGTAGAAACGAAGGCTGATCCAGAGACAGTGTATTACGAAAGCTACTTTCCTACGACTTATATATCAGCGAGAAAACATGGAGAGCGCTCGCAGACGTCTTCAGTTCTTGAATGAATATGAATGGAGGGAAGAGAAAGCAAAATGATACGTCCTAGATGAATAATCATAAACAATTTGATCCAACTATAATCGATGATGACATCAGTATTAGATTAATGAAATCTTTTATTGATTACACTTGTAATATCCTTAAGAAAGGAAAATGTCAGCATTATTTTATTGAAGATGTCAATATTCTTGACCAGTATGATTATGATTTTTTGGATTTTATTCATGAAATATTAATAAATATTGCTATACCAGATCAACAACATCAAACAAATCTTAAAGGCGAAAAATTATGTCGTTATTTAAATTTTATAGATCTAACTCCTGAAATGGTTGATAAATTTGATCAATTACAAACAAATTATTTTTCTAGTCGAAGTCAAATATATATCCCTAAAAAATATGATGGTTTATTACAAACAACGTTTATTGATTTATATACAGTTGAATTAGATATGGACAATTGGTGGGATAACATTAGACAACTCCTTCATATCGATACTAATGTAAATGATAATAATGAAGATTTTGATATTGATGGACTTAGTGTAGCCGATATATGTGGTAGCCTAATATTTGTATCCAATGTATTACAAGTAGGTTATTCAGTAATTGAAGACATGATTCATGACAATCATATACTGGAATATTTATTTAAAAATAAAAAATATTTAATCAAATATGCCATTAATGTTGGTAATAGATGGATGTATGACAGACATATTTTGTCATTGAAACAACAATTATTTACTAAATTTTATCTTACAATGGATTCACCATTGAACGGTAAAATGTTTAGTCATAAATATCAAACACGTCATAATGATAAATTTCATATTAGAATTAGTCAAAACGAGATATGTGTACAATTTACAAAAGATCAAATTGTTGATCACTACTGGATACAAATACTAACTGATACTGTTGCTGACATTCTGTTTTTGATTGGATGTGGTTATTCTAGTTCAAAATTTGCTTTATACGATAAATTATTAATAAAAAACACAAAATCAAAAAGAAAACGACTTGTTAACGTATTCGAATTTTTTCAGAGAATATATAATGCCACGCGTGTCGAAGATGAAATATGTTCAACTAAATTGTAATTGTAAACAACCTGTACGTCTTTCTCTTTTAAAAATATACTAAGCTCTTATAATGAACTAGCGAAATCATTTGTTTGGGTTGTACAAGAAATCGTGTGTGATTACTCTTTGATTATGCTAAGACAACTACCCTTGATTTCTTCTTTCGCAATGATTGACTTTTTATTACAATATTCTGTACGGCACACAGTTAAACAAATTTCAATAGTTTAACTTAGGAATAAGTTAAACATTCCGAGCGATTAAATAACTTTATATGACCATTTGATATACAGATCGAGCTCTTCTACTTCGATATTATCAACGATCAGAGGAAATAATGTGCCATTACCATTACTGGACAACAAGTATTGTTTTATTTGAAGTAAGTTATGTGTATGATTGTTAAACGTTAAATTTGCAACCTGATTTCAAATTTCAAATGATTATCGTCAACGGCTACACTGTAACGATAAACGCGTATTTTGAATAACCGAACGGATTTAGAAACAACAGTATGAAACCCAAAATGATTTAATATCTACTTTACAAAAGGGTTTAGTAATGAAATATTCGATAGAAAATTTTTTCTAAAGTGGAAAAAAGTTATAAGTCATAGCAATCAAAGTCATAAAAATCAAAAGAGCTTGTCGGTTTGACCAAATTATGAAAAGCGTTTTTTAGAACGTTGGTAGAAACCAGAAGGGTTTTTTCCTAAACCCATCTGGTTTAGGAAAGCATTAATTATTTTGGATTTTTCAAGCAGCACAGGATTTTCCAGTATTAGCAAAAGATCAATCAAATATGTTATATGTTAGAGAGTGATATCTAACGACCAGTGTTTTCGTACATAAAGAATTCACTTCTTCACTCTTTGTTTAGTTACTTATTATCGACAGTACAGAAAGGAAAATATATTTTTCTTTTTCCGCTTTCCCTCAAAATCATAAAGTTTAGTCTTCTCTGTACTATACACTACTATTTATATTGTACGTATGGACTGTAAACTGTTAGTTCCTTTGTTAGTTAGAATGTTTGAGATTCTCTCTCTTTTTTATTGTGTGATATAAATAGGCTTGTTTTTCTCATGTAACTTCAGTGTGTGAGAGTGTGTGTATATTGTAATAGCGGAAGCTCTGTTCAGTTTTATTGTACATATTTATTTTATACAATATATATTCGGATCCAAGAACAGAGTTAGTTCAGAGCAAACAATTCAAGTATTTCGTGAGCCAATTACATCCACTACCCCGGCGGGTGATGTAACATTATATTTCGAAACATTTAGCAATATTATCATCAGTTCAAAAGGCCTTCTCCCACTGATGGGTTTAAACCATCTGAGTTATAACTAGTTGGAGTATAACTTAGGAAATTAGTTATAACTAATTGAACTTTTAGTCAAAACATTTACAACATTTATAACTATCAACTCGAGTTGATTGATATAACTGCAGTTGAGAGAGTTATAACTATTTGCACTTTAGTTATAACTGTGCCGTAATATAAACTGAAATGAGCTTTCATAATTTTATTTTGGGTGGTTAGTCATTACTAAAACTGATGCAGTTCTAACTGGAGTTGGAACGGTTATCACTCTAGCCATCTGGAGTTGCAACACATTCAACCGCAGTTATATCGATCAACCCGACTTAAGTGTTATAAGTGGGGTTCATAGTTATAACTAGGGTTTTAACTGTATCGTTTTAACTGTGTTAGAAATTTTCTCAACTTTTAACTTTCAAAAAACAGTTTAAACTCATCAGTGGTATTTTACGAATGGTTAAAACAATTTTTAGTCGGAGAAAAGTGATGACTACACAGGTAGATACATATAACTTTGAGCTATGCACTGATGTAAAAATTGTCTGAAAATTCATTACCGATAATTAGTATAATCTAATAGCATATTAGCATAAGATAATCAAATAGCAAGTAGTCAAGATAGGTATGATGAGGACGAGTATTATGGTATAGATGAAATTTCATAGAAGAATGTATTCATTTTAAATATATTATTTTCAATACCAATCAAAATACATTGTTACATTCGAAAGTCGAAAATCTTTTAAAATTTATCGTGGAAAAAAACATAGAGTCTAGTTTTCCAAACATAGAAATCGCATTAAGAATGTTCCTCAGTATTGCTATAACAAACTGTAGCGGGGACAGATCATTTTCTGCTTTGAAGCGCACAAAAAACTACTTTCGTTCTACTTTGGGGCAAACAAAACTAAACAATTTAAGTATTTTGGCTATAGAATCTGACTGTTTAAAAGGCGTTGACTTTGATAAAATTATAGACAAATTTGCCCAAAATAAATTACGTAAGATGAAAATTTAAATACGATGATATTTTTTTCTTATATTAATTGAAGTTGTGTTTAATTAATGTTTTTATTTATTTTTGTGATTATTAAACTACCTAATATAGAATACCTAGAATGAAAATGTAAATGTGGTTACTTTTTTTCACACTAAGAAAAATAGTTACCTATATGATCTCTTTTTTTATTTTCTTTATTTTGATTAAAGGAAGAAGCATTTTACATTTCTATAATATATATATACCTATTTTTTTTTCTAAATAATTAACTATTTATGAATTCCAATAAAAGAAATATTATATTCATTTGAAATTAAATTTTATATTGAATGATACTTCAGAAAAGCCTAAAACTTTACAGTAGTGATTTTCATAAAAAATATAAAACATACATAAAAATTATTGCATCTACTTACGAGTACACGTTACTACACTAAAAAGATTTTTTTTAAATTCTTAGGAAAACGAGGGGACCCATGTTAATGATTAGCACAGGGGCCACAAATTTCTTAAAACGGTTCTGATTCAAGTATTTGTGTTCAATCTAATTATCACGTGCTTATACGTATAAGTATAGCCGTGCATTTTCTTTTATAGATACGGTATATTGGGTCCCAATAATACTGGTCACCCAGTCTATTGGATTTTTACAATACTATTGGGTATTGAATGGTTTGAGTTCAGCCTGTTTTTATAAATGGAAATATTAATGTTAAAAATCGGGTACGAAGAATGCTAATGCAAAACATTGCATAACTTGGACTGGTGGTCGAGTACATCGCATCCAAAGTCCACTTTCTTCCAGTTTTTTAACACTTGTTTCTAGTCTTTTTTACCACCGCAACATTTCTAAAAATTGCACTTGCGTAGCTACATTTCTCAAGTTTCTTCATTAGTGCTTTCTTGTCATAAGAAAGTTGGGAGAAAAAGTAATATTTTAGTGATTATCGATGCCTGACTGTTATATAAAATGTTGTTTTCTACATCAATTTCGTTCAAGCCATGTTCAACTATTATCGTATAGAGCATCGATTAAGATGTATTTTAGATGAGAGTGAGTATAGAGCACTATCGTTAAATGGGTTAAAATATCATACTTAAGAAAAGTTTGCGGCATCTTCGTGTAAGTTCGATGTAATCTTCGTTCTGCCGCGAATGAACCTATGTTTCTGGTTTTATTTTCGATGCAAAGTGCTAAAAACTGTTAAGATTCCTTTTTTATGCTTGGAAACACATGTTACCTTTGGTTCAATCGTAGTTTCGATTTGAAAGTTGCATTTATCTTTCTCAAAACATTTTGAAGTTAGTTGTGAATTAAACTTTATTGTCCAAGGGTTATCACATGTCTTTACTCATTATGTAGAGGCGGCGGAACCATAGGGACCTTGGCCAACTTTGTTTGTTTATATTTTGTTGGTCATCTTGGAATTCTGAGTTGCATAGGACTAGTAGATGCCTCATCTCTCGATTATAAAACAGACTAGATCAATTCCCGATTGACCTCATCCAATCGAGAATGCTAAGTTAGTCTGGGCCAGTTTAGAATCAGGCTGCGACATATTAGAATTGTTCAATACAACATGGATTTTTCAATAATAATTGTAAAAATGAATATCGATGTCTTTTCTTTTGATTAGTTTAAAGGATTTCCTTAAATCTTTAGAGTTTTAATGGTTTCAAAATATTTTTTTGAAGTACAAAGTGGGTTCTTTTTTACAGATGTTCTTGAGACATTTTAGAATTGTATAATTCTATTAGGCACTTTTAAAATGAAAAACAGCACATCTTTGAATTGTTTTATTTTTATTCTTATTGGTTTATTTCATAAACCAATATTAATAAATACTAGCGAGAAAAAGAACCAAAAATCAAAATCAAAATTTCTCATTTTCCATTACAACATCTTATACACACTGTAAAACCCAGTGACAATCGAAGAACAGATTTCTCCTCTCAGAAAATAGCTAGAGAGCTCGGACTACTTTTAAAATATAAAATGAAGTTAGGGTAAGGACGTAACAGAGTCGGAATTTTGAGTTTTCTTGGTTGTATTTTCCGAAGGATTTCGGAAAAAATACTTTTTTTCTTCTGAAAATTACTTTTCCTTTGATCTATTTCGATCTTTAAGAGTTTGGTAAAGCTCTGTATAGGTTTCGACCATGCAGATTCTGATGCACATATGCTCGCACATATGTCACATATACGTATGTGTATGTGAATGCTTTCTTCACAATACCATTCTTTTACCTATAAAGTATATGATGTATACATTTCCACCAAAACTCAATTGCGTTCTCTATTATGCATGCTTACTACGGTTTTATTTTGTTTCTAATGCCTACAGCTTAATTAGCAATATTAGCTACCATTTTGGAGCAAAAAAACCGAATGATGTTCAACCTTCATCTGTACAAAAAAAACATGCTTCCTTGCACTGACACAGGAAGAACATCTCTCAACAGAAAAATAACATCGCTAATATCTTGTTTTAGGATGGTTAAGCATTTTATTAAAGCAACCGTTTCCAGAAACATATTAATAACTATGAATTAACTTATGACTGCTGAGATTTTGTCTTTTTCTAGGAGTAACATATTCTGGTCGTTGGCATACTGAAGGTTGTACTGAAAATATACAGGCAGTTGGTGTTTACTACTTGTACATTGATAATGAGTTAGAAGGTGGTGCATTAAAGTTTCGTCCATCAGTATCACCAGACAAAAATTATGCCGAAATGTATAACATTGAAATCAATCATTATATAATGCCAGAAACAGATGCAGCCATTGTATTTGATAATTGTTTGCCACATCGTTTCTGTTCAATACGTAATTCAACATCAATTGCTCGTCGTCGTACATTTCTCAACTTTTTTGTTGTATGTCCCTACTATCCGATCGCTACATTATCAATTTCAGATTTACCATTAGTTAGCTATGAACGATGTCAGACTATGTTGAAAAACATTGAAGATAAGAATGGTCAACAGAAACTACCAGATTTAGTCGTAGACAAGATCCTCTCATTTCTGGAGAAGATGTGGCAAACTGACATGGATGCAAAAGAATTTCATTCACGTGTAAGACATGAAATGGTGCACGAGAAGAGTGGTTGGGCTGGTATTCATTATGGTAATAGTGGTGATACTGTATTTATTAAGTCGGCTAATGACTGAAGCCAAAGGGTAGAACAACATCTATACTGTGAACGTTCGAACGAATTAGAACATACCGAATCTGAATAGAGAGTAGGAAGTGGAAGAAAGACAGGGAGAGAGAGAAAGAGATAGGAATCAGCGTCAGACTAAATTTGACAAAGTCCAGGTCTAAGTTTTATTTTAACTCTCAAATTCCTATCACTACATAATTTTCTTTCAAATAAAAATTCATTCTTTGACGAAAAATCAAGCGTTTTTCTAGCAATGGATTAGATACTTCAGTTTACCCTGTCCGTTAGTCACATAAAATTATTTCAGTAATGATACACACCAATGTTGCTTTGGTTCATTTAAAACTAGTCTAAAATATGGACAACCTTTATCTATCGTATAAACCATGCTCTTCCTCACTTTGACTATGACAATGACAACATTGATAGTAGTGACAGACGATCATCAGAACAATAACAGTTACCAGTACTAGTAACTGATAAATTCGATCATGAAACATCGGTCAAAAGATGATAATACCTAAATCCAGAGGAAATTTAGTTAGAGATCGATACTGTTACTTTGTTATGTTTAGGTTGTGCACATCATGGTTCTGAATGGTGACGAAGCATCTCCTTCCCTTTCCTTAGGAACGAATTTTGTTTTTCGGAAAAAATAAAAATGTTTTTCAAGAAAAGCAGGGGAGAAGTTTTTAGTCCAACAGAATTGCTCAAAACACTCTAACTTTTAACCGCACCTTTTTAAAACAGCTGTCGCCGGGAACATAGTAATAGAGAACTTGTCGTGTCAAATAAACTTTGAACATGTAAAAATAATAATGCTTTAACTGTGAGAGAATACGGAGTTTAAAACATAGAGAATTACTTGTCTAGAGTTAGACTGTAAAAAAATTATTGTCACTTCCTGTAATTTCATGACGAGTTAGATGATTTGAAGCATCTAAACGACAAAGAAATTCAACGTTAAGAGAACAGAAACAAACACATTTTATCTTTTCACTAAACAGGCATAAATAAGAGATGTACTACCAATTCGTTGTGTATTGGCTCTCTCTCTTATAGCTACAGTGGTTTCATGTGAGAATGTTTCTCTTCCACTATATATACATATTTGTTTAACATATTGTGTTGCACAACTTCAATCGATATACAAAATAAGAAGCAGGACAGCACAGGTTATTTTTGTAAGTTTGACCTATAAAGATAAAATGTGTTTGTTTCTGTTCTCTTATGCCCAAGCAAAAGGAAAAATCGATAAGCTAGCTCAACCTAGGTAAAGCGGTACATTTAGCTAGCTCCAGCTAGGTAGTAGCCAGCTTGAGCTAGCTAGAGTAGTACTAAATCACATGAAGCAAAATCTCGAATATATTTGTGGTTGGTTTGTGGGCGTGTGACAGAAATGTCAAATGAAAAAATTAACGTAAAATGCACTGATTTCCCGATCGGAACCTGATCGAAAACTTTTGGAGTTTTCAAAACAGAGGGATAGAGTAGATAATCTAAACAAGAATCCTTTGTTATAGTAACGATCGTATGAGTACAAGCTAGCAAAAAAACCGCTCCAAGATCACACAGAGCCTAGTACATTGGTATGTCAGAAGGATCAGCATTGAAATCGCCTGCGATAAAAAGAATATCATAGAGAGAAGGTAGAGAGGAATGGAGAAAGGACTCTAGCTGAGTGAAATATCCATCTCTAGATTCTTTAGGCCGATAAGAATTACAAATCATAAAGATACGGTCGTTTACTATAACCTTCGCTAGTATCGATTCTGTGTTAGCGTCAATCGCAATCAAGGAGCACTGAAAAAGATCTGGAATGTAGATGAGGACTTCTCCGTGCCGATTACGATCACGTCTGAAAATAGAGTATCCGGGTAGGCAGTATTCTAGATCTGATATCTCTGGTGATAAAAAGGTCTCTTGTAGACATATGATATGAGGTTTAGCAGACAGGATAGTTTGTAGAAGTAGCGTTAAGTTGGCAACAATACTTTGAATGTTATGATTCAAAATAGTAAAAGAGGAAGAACTAGATAAAGTAGTTTTAGATTGACAAACAGATGAAATTTGAGCTGTGTAGCGAATTTCGGGACACAGCCGAAATTTGAGACAAACTACTAGAAGAGAAAGCGTTAGTAAGAGAGAGATCGCATAGAGACAAAGCAGAGCTAGAACTGTCGCTACTGGGTAGAACAAGACTAAAGACTATTCTTTAAGTATTTATCCATTGAACCACTTAGTTTGAAAGTATCTGAATCGCTCAAATGATGTCCATCACCCGATGTCATATCACGCTTGTCATAATCGATCGGTATCAAATCAACACCCATAACTCATGGTTAGAGATGCTAATTCTCTGTTATATTCTTTTATATCTTCATTTAAAGCTTCGACTGAGGCTTTCAAGCCACAAATATTCGTTGGAGATAGAGTGGTTAAAGCTAATTTCGAATTTGGATAGGAGTTTTTAAATGTTACAATCAAAAGTTTTGTTTTATCAACCCAAGCAAAAAAATGCCTTTGAGATTATCTAGCTATAAAAATATGTTATCGGGCAATATCGGCTTGTGATAGCTAGCTATCCGTACCACTTTTATTGAGTTAGCTAGCTATATCGAGTATGAT
>CAJNOQ010009633.1:0-10103 GCA_905250885.1 Didymodactylos carnosus
TTAGCAGCCAGTTTTCTCAGCTAAATTTTCAGAATACATTTTCCGACTAACTAAGGCACTTGGAACAAAACTTTTATGACATTAGATAGTCCGTATAACAAAGTATATATTGACACTATTTGAATCTTAAAAAAGTACACTTTCATTTTTCCACCTAATGTCCGCGTGGTTGTCCACTGTGCAACTCTTATTTATACGTATAAAGCGAATGATAATGCACTCTTTTATCGTTAAACTGGTAAACATTTTTTATTATTTCAAATGTTATTCATTAAATTTATAATGTTTACTTATATGAGTTCAGATAGCAATAAATGGTTAGAATATACGCAATTGATTTATATACAAAATAATTATGTATAAATTCGAAAAAAGAATATTCTGAATCGGATGGCAAAACAGAACATTATTACGAAAAAAATTTAAAAAAGAATTATTTGAATTTTAAAGTACCTTTTGTGATCCTGTCTGAAGTTTCGGGACATTAGCTCTTAAATAATTCTTCCCGAAATTCTTTTATTTGTTTAGGATATAATAAACTTTATTCTTCAAAGTTAAATGGTCTCTTTTTCTTTATCTAACGAACGGACGTATGTTTTTATACGAAAAGAAGAACGTTAAACCACAACTTAAGTTTCTAAATCTAATTCATACCTTATTCATTTATTCGATAATTTGATTATTCATGGGTTCAAAACGTTCAGATTTAGGTCGTTTGACTCTCACACTGGCTCATGTCAGAAATATTGTGTCCGTGCTTCAAACAGATCAGACCACTCAAAACGAAGTACGCAACATCTTGAATGAAACGGCGGTGATATTGTTCTGAATGCGGAGAAAATCGTGGATGGGATGTAAGAAAAACTGACGAAAAAATTTCAAGAGCAATTAGACATTATTTCTATCAAATTGAAAGATCAGCACCAATCGATGGAAAAACAGCAAGCTCGGGTTGAAGACCAAGAACAGTATTCACGGACATTTTGCTTACGATTTGTGGGATTTCCGGAAGAGAAAAATGAAGACACAACGTCCAAACTAGCGATTTTATTGATAATATATTGGGTGTTGAAATGTCGGTAGAAGATATTGAAAATTCGCATCGAGTCGACCAGTATCAAAATAGCAAAACAAGGGCGATTATAGCAACATGTTTTTCTTGTGCACTTCGTTCGTCTATTCCTCGTTCTTTATACATCTTAGGTAAAGTAAATTCAAGCATATTTGTTTATGAAGATATCACCAAATTCACATACGAGTTATTGAAAAGGGTTTTTATAGGTTTTCGTATGCGGTCTTTCCAATGGTATGGTTTCTAAACTTTGAAAATATCTTTCTACTAGTTTTCTAGAGACTGGATCTCTGAAATCTTGTACGAACATAGTTTCAAAGTTTAGAAATCATGCCATTGAAAAGAGCGTGTACGAAAAGCTTGAAAAACGGTACTTAGAGGCTTTCGTATCACTTTTATGGCATATATCCACGTGCCAAAGGAAATTTGCTGTCTTTATACGCAAAAACCGTATAAAGCCTCTAGGCACTTTTTTTAAAATATGTAAAAAATGTTTAAATGAAAAACACAAAAATTGTTAACAAACATTATTTACACATATTAGTTACACATATTAAACAACTGATTGAATCGAATACAGCTCACAGGGGCAACTTTGGCTAGGGCAGGGGAACATGAGTCATAAGCTTGACAGGAAAGTCTCTAGGCACTTTAACGCCATGCTTTAATTACAATTTAAGGCTGCTTCTACGCAAGCGTGATCTTTTATATCAGAAACATCGCCGACCCTTGTATCTGTCTATTCACGCACTAGGAGCGCATGAACAGGCTGCTACTGCGTTTGAGAAAGCATGCAGTTATGTGAAAAAGCAATATTTTGCAAAACAGTCGACACAGTCAAAGGTTTTTAAACGAATCATTTATAATCATGTGTATGGCTGTTTAATAACGAACAAGTTTTTTCATACAAACCAGGCCGGTTTTGATTGAAGTCAGTCAACAATATCTCAGCTAATACGAATAGTTCATCAGATAGCAATATCATTTGATTAAGGAATATTTGTTCTCTCGACGTTTCTGGAGGGCATTTGACAAAGTCAGCTACGATGGTCTGTTATACAAACTTTGATGTGCGGGGTTGTCAGACGCCTTGCTAATATGGTTTGAAAACTACCTGAAGAATCGTCTTATTGTCACAATGGTCGACGGTAGTACTTCGTCAGAACGTTTTTTATTAAGTTCAGTCGTTTAAATGTAAAATGAAACAACCTTTTTTACAGATACTGAACCTTCCACCTGTGACTGAAAGAATTTTGGAAATAGACTTTTCACGTTTTCGATTGGGTTTCACACAATTGAATGAAGATTTGGCTAAAAGGTATATAGTGACTGCCGCCGAGTGCGAGTGAGGATATAAAAGAGAAGCATCATCTCACTTTTTCTTTTTTTGTGCAAAGTATATAGCACAACATTCAGAACTATTAGAAACGTTTCAGTCTATACTTCAACTAACCGACGTAACAATGGATCATTTACTTTTTAAAAGCAAAGATATACTCTCTCTCGAAAAAGATAAAATTAAAATCCTATATCTTTCAGTTTTAAAATTTTTGAAGGATGCAGGACGTTTTCGCCGGATCCAATGATGTGCGACCTTTCTTTTCCCGCCAAAGTAGAACTGTACTCCCCAACAGATTCCTGAAGACTCCTGAAGCAAGATAAAAAGCGTTTCCTTTTTGATAAGATAACTCCTTTTCCAACTTTACAACACTTTTGATTATTTCTTTCTCTTCTCTCTTTTTCTTCTTTTACATATTGTTCTTTTTTTCTTGTTGTTATTATTGTCATATCTGTTCAATTTCAACCAACATGTAATGAGCCAGCTGGATTTGTTGGAAAACAAAAAAGTTTAAAATAAGTTAAATGGTTTCTGTTTCTCTCAAATGTACAATATGCAATCCACCTTCATGATCCAATGGATCACTAACAACTTTCAAACAAGTTCCAGGCATTAAAATAACCTCGTTCTCATTTGGATAAGCCGTGTCCGACGATATATCTTTTCCATTTGTACATTCAATTAAGAATAATGTACTATTTGTTCCTAAAAAATTTTTGACAATATCTACGGATGATGAACAGGAATTAATACTCCACCAAACAATTTCATCGTCTTTTTTAAAACTTTTGCTTGCATCCGTATGCATTCCTCTCCAGGCAACAATATTTTGCGACTTTAACTTATTTAAAGCATAATCAAGAAGTTTTAAATAATAAAACCATGGTTTCAATGCAGGACGATCTTCTGAGCGCAATGCTTTATTCAAAATACGGTAAAAACTACCATCGCCCATTTCCATTGTATATAAATAAATAGCAGCTGATTCATCATGTGTTAAACTAGCGTCTACGGATGTTGTACAATGTTGTTTTGCAATTTTTACATAACGATTTAAATTATCAACCAAATGTAAAATTGGGTCAGTAGCAGCTTCTAATGGTAGTAATGGTGAATTCAAATAACCATAGACAGCCGGTAGTTTTTTTTGACTTAGCTGAATATCACAGTATCGTACGTTAGTCTCATTCGAAGCAGGGAGGATATTCTGTTGCACTGACGCTGGTGTCACTACTAATAATTTCTTGTTTTCTATATTTTTACCAGAATATTCAGCCAAGCCTTTGATGATTTTGTCTTCCCTGGACCAATAATTGAATTTTGAAGAATCGTTTTTTTTTGTTAATACGTCCTCTTTTGCCACAGTGTTATCTACAACAGACAAAAATAAATTATTTTCTAGTTCAAAAATACTGTGTTTTAGTACAGATATTGAACTAGAGCCAATATTACCTGATTGCTCTTTCTGCGATAATTTTTTGTTAAATCGACTTTGTTGATCCTTGTCGACTTGTTCATTGTCGGCAGGTCGATTAATAGGATTGAGCATTGCTTTTCGTACACCAGTAATTTCATTTAACATTATATCACATTGTGCAAAATTAGCAAATAGTTTTGGAATAGAACCTGAACCATCTGCCTAAAAAATAATTTGCGGTTTTGGATTAACTGACTGTATTTAGAGACGAACGTCCCCTCACGGACTCTTCCATCAACACTCACATCTGCCTAGTCTCGAGTCACACTCTCACACGCTTATAAACAGGCCAACATCTCCCATAGGATCTGCTTCGCTCAATTTATGATATTATAACGAATTAGAAACGATTTTCTGGAAATTTCTCAATTTTCACTGCTAGAAGTTTATATTATTATAACTTAATACGATCTGTAACACGGTGGATTCTAATATATTATAACATATTTCAGTTTTTTCTCTAGCTTAAAGCACTATAACGCTTAAATAGTTAATGCGTTATAATGCCATAAATTCATGGTGTTGAAACGTGTGAGGAACTTCTGTAGTCTTACAACGAGTTAGAACATGCGTAATACGTTGCAATGCATTTCAAGTAGACGCGTTATAATGTGACAGAAATTTAGTAGCAGCGTGTAATGGTATACAACTATTAGAGTATTAATTGAATTTATAGCATTGTAACATTATAAAATATAATAAAGTCCTTAACAAAAATGCATTATAACGCTATGGTTTCAGTTGTTTGGATTTTTTACCACGTAACACTGATGCTTTACAGCGCATCACAGTCGTTTTTTTCCAAAATTCAGAACGTTTTAACGCAATAGAAAACCTAACACGCTATAAGGCTTTATAGTGTACTTAACACGTCAAAATTCTATTTTATGAACATGAAAAATAGTTTTCTTTTACGCATTCAATAGAATCCCCCGAAGATCTTTATTCTTAAGTGCCCACCTCCCCTCAGAAATGATGATTCTCGGACAAAAAAACTCCATTCTGAGATAAGCACATAGAAAGATAGCCTAACGTGTCTACTTTCAGAATCTATATCGCTTTCTGTTATAGAAGTGATTTTCCGCGGCTTTCGAGCAAGTTTTCTAGGAACTCCGAAAAACCGGATCTTTAAATAATAGTTTTTTCCTGGATACTTATGCAATTAGATTTTTTTCGTAACGCGTAGATTGTAAAGAAAACTTTTTTGATCAAAATAAGGCGTCGGACAACTCTGTATAACTTTGCATTAAAAAGTTACAGGCATTTTCGTAAAAGCCCTAAAATTGAGCATTTTGTACGGCGTTTTCTCTACATGTGCGTTACACCTGAAGTATTTTCTAAAAGTTTTTAATAAACTTCAAGCTAGAGAGTTTGGATTTGTTCTATTTTAAACTAGACACTTCTACTAGGGAACTAGTTCTACTAGACAAAAAACGAGGGAGGAGAGTAGACAGATTATATTCCACTCTCCTCCCTTGTTTCTGCTTAGATCATTCATTCAGATTAATTTACTGAATTGCATTCTTACTTTGTTCTTTCTTCTTGCTATATAGTATATTCATTACTGTTTTTATTTCGGTTATGGGCTTTTATATGTATTGTTTTAATGATTCTCTCATGCTTCTTTTTTCATATGATTTTCTCATGTTTTTTTCCTTTTTCTCTCTTTTACTTTGTCGCTTCACTTTCTCTCAACATATAATGGGCTAGGCCCGCTTTGTTGTGTAAATTTGTTACGTAGTTTTAAATAAACTGGTTTAGAAAAAAAAAACTAGACACTTAGCTACGTGGGCTGACCGGCGCTGATTTTTCAATTAGCTGATTTTTCTATTAGGTCTTAGTTTTTGTCAAATTGAGGATTTCTAGGAAACCATGAAGCAGTTTTCAGGTTTTTGAGTTTGTTGGTTGTCTACAAAACGAACAAATATCTAACTGAAAAATCGGCGCCGGTTAGCCCATGTAGCTAGGTGTCTAGTTTAAAATAAAACAAATCCGAATTCTCCAGGTTGAAGTATAGTAAAAAAGGACACAATAGTAGATCCAAGTCTCTTATTGTGCACCCACTTTATTCATTTTAATGTATTTTAAAGAAGGGCGAAGAAAAAGTAACTCTAGTAGCAGCCTTTTAAGTCACAAATTTAGGACTAGCAGCCCCTTCACTAGGATGGACGAGGGAAATATTAACTAGTCATTCTCTCAATCCTGGATCGACTTTGACACACTAAATAGCTCATTAACGCGCAACCTGTAGAAAATGCGAATTATATTTTGCGTCATCCGCTGAAAGTATTGTTTAAATTCGGAGAGAAAGAATTAGACAGTAGAAAACATAACACATTATAAAGCATTATGATATGCTTAACGTATTATAATTCAACAAATAGGGAAACAAAGATCCAATGAACTGAACAAAAAAGAAGTCAGCCTGAAATTCAAGAGGCTAATAACAATAAGTACTGTTCGACGTTAGCCAAAGAGTCGAGGGGTACTTTCGTGGAAAAACCACCTTATATTCAGAACAATCACGTCGTAATAGGTTTGTCAAAAAACGATTAAATAAGTTTTGATTCTTAATTCCCTCAAATGAATTTCTAATTTCAGATAGCCTATTGAGTAATTTTTCTACGTTAAACGCACAGTTGCTGATAAAACAGTACTTACATGTTGAATATAAGTATACATGAATCCTTGATTTGGGTTATTTTTTCTTTTTTCGATCATATGTGCACCATTAAATGTTATTCTAACACAATGTTTATCTAACGGAATATGTTCATTTATTGTAACAGAACGATAAGATAGAATAAATGCTTGATTATCAGGTAAATCTCTACGCATTTTTAAGTAACAAGTATCACGTGGTGATACAAATTTTATTGGTGTTTTATATTTAAAATAACATATTTCTGTTTTTGGATGTACTTGATATTTATCCGTATATATGTCACCATCCAAATAAAGTTCGTGCCATTCATGATGCCGTTCTTTCAATGATTTATCAAGTAAATCATCAATATTATCCATGTTACCTACACATATTTCACCTTTTACTTTCATCCACCATATTGAATCATTTGGCATTTTACATACACTACATATATCATTTGTTTCTTTGTTTCGTTTATATTCATTCCACAAGTTTTCGTTTAAAATTAATTTTAAATCTTCATCAATAAAATTATCAATTTGCTGTTGAGAATATGGAACAACACTATAATCAATTTCTTGTTTCGATTGAGACTCAGCCATTATATACTACTGTAAAAAAAAGAAAATATGATTTTCGTACAGGGCATACGATCAAAATCTTTCGATTTTTCTAGAAAGTTTGATTTTCGAAAATTCTTGAATTCTACAAAGGATTGACTTTTAGGAAATCTGGCAACTTAGAAATTTAGAACTTTAGAATCTAGGAATCTGGGAAATTATCTTTTGGCTAGATTTTCATTGATCTGGAACAAGCAAAAGCACTAAGTTACTGTACAAATATCAAACCGCATAGATTTCCAAAATGGGGAGTGGGGGCGAATTTTAGAGTCATATGACTTTTTTGTAGCAACTAGGTGATTTAAAATATATAAAAAATGTTGCAATTATACAGGTGTAATACCCGTTTATATTGACATAATAGATACTCTAGTGAATGTACTCGCATGAAGGTACTTGCTCTACTGCCCTCGCACGTTTTGTTCAACGTTCTTGCGTTTTTCTGTATGTAACCAAATACTTGCCAATAAATTAAGTACTTGAATTATTTTATCTTCTTGTCAAGTACTTTGCCAAACACTTACCCAAGTAACCGCCAAGTACCTGTAGAACAGAGAAGGGAGAAGGTACGAAGTTTGTCTCGAGCTGTGAAAAAGTTATACTGATAGATGACTAGTATGTCCTTCAGTTTTTTATTCATTTTAGTCCTTTTAGTCTTTTACTACTGTTACTCGTTTTGATTTTTTATCACTTTTACTCCTTTTATTACTTTTAGTCAGTACTGTTACTCTTTTTACTCCTTTTACTCCTTTTAAATTCTGGATTCCAAGTGGTAGTAGCGCGGATGATAACGCTTTTGTGTTAACTGAAGGTAAGTTATAATTTTGTTTTGGTGTTTATAAGGAGATGAAATAGGAGATTCTTTGTGTTGTTGCTTTAAAGGATGGGACGGTATCAGTCGCATGAGTAAAATAACGTCTAGAAATGGTCCGAAGCAAATTTGGAATAAATCTTTGTCGTTGTTGTTAGCAACGACTGGCAGACGTTTTCCAGATTTATTGAAAAGTTTGTCGTATATATGATAACGTCATGCGATAAATGAATGAATAATTTGTTTCATCTACGGGTAATAATTTAGAAGTAAATATTAAGAGATTTACAGCAGCTTTGAATGTAATCTTCAATGATAGAATTATTTGTCGTTTTCTGATCCGTGAAAGAACGAACAAATGTATAAAATTTACTTTTATTTCTTTCTCTTTTAAATTTGTTTTACTTTTCAAATACATTGTAACATCTTTTTGTCTTGAAAATGAACTGTGTACAGTTCGAAACGTTGACTGTATTATAAATAATGAAGATTACATCCAAAGCTACTGTAAATCTCTTAATAAATGAATGAATGAATGCTTTTGTATCGGTTTAAAGGGCTTCCCTGTCTCAGTATTTTCCGCCAGTTTGTGGAGAACAGTCTCAAATATACATTCTCCAGTATTTTCGATTCTCAGACTTGTAGTGTTTGAGAAAAACTTTTGAAGTTATTTCCAGTTTTTCACCCAAATTTTGAAATATAAACAAAATCTTTAAATTTTAAAGTATTATCTATAAAATAAAACAATGACCGCGATTACGTTTTGAATAACTTATGACAGGAATGAGATAGAGACCTGCGGTTTTCAGAAATTTATAGCCAAGATCTGTACGCATCTTTCTACAACCAAAAATGATTTTTGAAAAAAAGTCAAAGACTTTTTGAAAACCAGGTCGTAGCTCTCAGAACGAACATAGAACTATGTCGATTTTTTTCGATCAATTTATAGTCCAATCTATCCTCTACAAAACTAGATCTAAGCGATATCTTCGAAATCAATGGTTCGGATCTGGCAAGACTTTTCTCCGAAGCATCAGGACTGCCTTCTTTTAGGGTTGGGACCAGTAAAAATGATTTCAAACATAAGTTTTCGACTATGGTGAGTCTTGTGGTATTGTTTGTTTTCAGAACGAAATGCAAGAGCCGAGTGAAAACCTGTACTCACGAGGGAACCTCTTGAGGTTATAAATCGCTTTCGGACTACTTGTATCTTGTAGACCTTAGTGAGTAGTGAAATATCCTAAGTTAGTTCATCCCCATGGTGCTTTGGAATGGAGTTATACCTATTTTGAGTTTTGATCGAAAGATACAATTTTGCTCCCAAATCTTTGATTTCTCAGTCGAACAAAGTCCGATAGATGTGATATTTTTACTGTGACTACTAGTCATAGTGGCCATGCTCTACTGAAAGTTTGAGCTATAGCATTCAACGGCTTCCATAGTTTTCGAAAATTTTAAAAATTCTTCGAAATTTACCGCTATTACGTATGAGTTTGCTCCCAGATGAAAGCTTTGGTAGAGCTGATATTCTGAGTCCCTAAGGAGGTAGTCATGAACTAAATATGGTAAAAGTCTGAGCTTATTCCAACACTCCTAGACGCAGCTATACAGTTTTCATAACCTGTAGTATGTGTTAACTCTTTCTATGATAGCCATATGAGTCATTTGAAATATGATTCGAATGATGTGAGAATAAATTTAGCTTGGTGTGTTCTACTGATCTGATACGTACCGACTTGTGAGAACGAAGAGGACGAAGAAAAACACGGCATTCATACGGTGTAGCTACTGCAGTAAAGTCCTCTGCTTCGATCATTTCTTTCTCGAATACCACATGCACTAAACAGTGTCAATCAACAAGGACAGTCTTTTTGACCGATCTTCTATTCTTTTTTTCACATGTTACTCAAGAAGAATAAACACATACTACAGGTAATGAAAACTGTATAGCTGCGTCTAGGAGTGTTGGAATGAGCTCAGACTTTTACCATATTTAGTTCATGACTACCTCCTTAGAGACTCACGAGGAAAGGTCCCCAACTGTCAACTCGTTTGAGTTCTAAGCTAGTGGACAATAAGTAATCAAACATGCTGAATCCGACTATGACAAGCATTTGGGCTGCTAGGCCTCCGGAGA
>CAJNOQ010009634.1:0-10102 GCA_905250885.1 Didymodactylos carnosus
CATGTCGAATTACCTACAGAAAAAGTTTTCCGACTTGTCAAGTAGGTTTTGGCTGAGGTATGAAAATTTTTCTAACGATTCTATGAGAAGTTCAAATAGTTGCGTATTTTGGTTCATAGAAACCTCCTACCCCAATTTATTTAGTCCATGATGTTAATAAAATGACAGGGTAATGACTAAAGTTCAACAAGGAACTTGTCTATATCATCCCCAGCCAAAACCTACTTGACAAGTCGGAAAACTTTTTCTGTAGGTAATTCGACATGCCCAACTATCTGCACAGATCAGAATCTCTTCATCATGGATTTTAAGACAGGTCTCCAGATGCCGGGTTTCCATAGATCCATAACAGAAACCCATATCAGCACAAATGGATCGGATTCGGAATCAGCATCAAATTACACATAACCAAGCAGGTTTGAAAGTAAAAGCGATGAATCACTTGGAGACCTTCCCTCGTGAGCCAGAGTCAGTGCTCTTCTAGCAAAGAACATTGTTGTTTCTTTATAGATCGCCATATAATGCTGGTATATTTGCTCCACTTGCTCTTTTTGTCTAAAGTTCTCTTCGAGCAAGCAAGAGTGCTGAAAAATACTCTTGGAGGAGACCCCTCTGAAATATCATTTTCAGAGAAAAATTCTTCCAATATACTGGCCCATAAAGAACATGAAAAGTATTTGAACAGAACAATCGAGCTATCAATGTTTTGTTGTGTTACAGATTGGTATGTAACTAGGGCTATTAAAAAAATTATGGAAATTTCTCCAAGTTTCTATACTTGAATGTGCACTTAAGTTGGACAAATCTTTGAGAGGAGTCCAGATCATGATCTGAGATCTGATGGTACCATGTTATTTGATGGCTTGTTGGTCTCGGATGATCTTTTTCAAAGAACATCCATGACATTCTTTTTTTAAAGACAGGACAAAGCATCAAACACAAAAGCCCTCTGCAATAAAGTCCCTACATTTAAAAAAGTAGTCATTTGTTTTTCTCTAGTAGCATAAAAAGGTCTTCTTAATGGGTTGTATAAGCTTGAGATAGATAGAGTATATACTTGTGGCAATTTTTCAATAAACTTATGTGCATTTGATTGTTTAGCTGCATCAATAATTTCTTGACGATCAATTGTCCGTGTTAAATCACCATAAGCAATATTTTCTTCAATTGTCCCATCAAATAAAACTGGTTGTTGGCTTATATAACAAATCTTTGAACGTAACCATTGTAGATTTATGTTTCGAATATCCACTGAATCAATAAACTTTAAGCAAAAAAAATCTTGTACTGTTTTTCATTCATAGTTTGTAATTGTGCGAGTAGTAAATACATACCACACTACCGGCATTACTATCATAAAATCTTTCTAATAATTGGATAACGGTCGATTTTCCACAACCGTTTTTACCAAGTAAAGCAACCTTTTGTCCTAAACAAATTATTTGTTAGAAACATAACAGATACTTTCGTTCTTAGAACGAACCAGGTGAAATTTTTAATTGAAAATTATCCAAAATTTTCATTTGTGGACGACTAGGATACGAAAAGTTTTTGATATCGAATACAATTTCACCATTAAAATTATCCTTTTAATTTTAATATATGAATAGGAGACTCACATATTATCTGTCTTCTTCTAGAAAACTTACAATAATATCTCCATTTATTGAACTTTGGTCAATTACTGGTTGACGATTGAATAATTTTAGCATTTGCTTTGATGCATTCATCGCTTTACCATAATCAGGTGACCTAATAAACAAAAACTCTCAAGACATCTGAATGATCATTGATGAAAATCCGCCTACGCTGATATTGTTTGTCCAACTGCTTGGGCACCAATAATAATACAGTTGAGTACACTAAAAGAAACTAGAAGAAGATGAACGACAATCGGCCTCGTGAAAGGGATAACATTCTCTTACACCAATGAATCTTCAAATGTCATACGATTTCTCTTAATCATGAAGGCCGAAAATGCAACTAATACAGCTTGCGCAAAAAATATAATGGCATTTGTGAAACCAAATTGTAATCCTTTTAAATGTGAACGGTTTCTTGCAGATCTAATCAGTAAAAATAAACAAAGTGAACGTTTAGAATTACCGACTTTGAGTAATACACAAAAAAAGAACAATCGAATTGACTGTGGGATAGATTTTCTTCTAGTTAACAATTTTTAAATAAAGATGCACCTAAGAGTCGGATTATCTTTGAGATCTAGATGGTTCAGTCTGCGATACATCCGGATGTATCATTCTTTCTCGTATCACCTTGAGCTACCGTTTTTCTCTTTTCTTTAAACTAATTAATTAAGTACGCTAATATGACACCACGACTAATTAAACACGATCTTCTAGGTTCTTCATAGAGTCGTTTCTCTCTTCATGGAAGACAACGGTCTCTAGAATCCTCTGTTTTTTCTTTGTTCGACTAAACGAAGTGCAATAAAAACAGAAAACCTATGCATCCGCGTTCCTCTTTTTCCAACCCATTCGGCTGTATCTGTTCTTGTCGACGCATTCGGATAGATCTATTTTAGCCGACTTATTGGGATTCATGTACCATCTGTAAGTCAAAGATGGGAGACCGCGATGTGTCTTTTTTCCAGGCTCATCGTGAGTCCGAAAAAATGCTCTTTCCAATATTCATTTACTGTAAAATGTAAAATGGCAAAGCTACATCAGGCAGCGACGAATATATCTGAACAGACGATATAACGGTCTGTAAAACGGGTGGATCAGGATACATCCTACACCGTTCCCGCAACGAAGATGCACCCAAAAAAGCTTGTCAGCGTCACTCCTAGGAAGTAAAAATGTGGAAACTTCCGATTGAACTGTTGGACTATAACATAGAGCATGAGATAATATATCACCTAATTTTTAAAACTTCGGTTTAATAACATCAGATCAATAATACACTGCCTGTTACTAGTCCATTCAGTAACTATAAACACCAAATTTAAATTTAAATTTGATCAATCACAATTTCATCCCGAAAGTTTACAGCTTCTGACAAAAAACCCTCTGCACATCATAAAAATCCTCGTATGTAAACTTTATACTTCAAACTTCCTTTTCCTTCGAAAAACGGATAAGTGCCAGGAAGTTTTCACAAAACCGACGGATCCCAAACGTATCCTTTTTGGAAAAACAAATTAAGATATGGATGAAGCTGAACATAAAGGGATGTCGAGGTGTATTTCTAAAAGTAATTAGATAAAAGATGGATTCGAATGCATCGCAATGTATTCCTCAGAAATTTCGAGAAAAGTTGTCATTCGATTCTACCACGAAAAAGATTTGTTATGTCTGGATGCATTCGAATGTATAAATTAAAAAAATGATTTTTGACTGAATATAAAACATACTTATACAGACTATCCAATAGAGAACAATAATTTTGATAGAAATGTTCTTCACTTGTTAATTGTTTTACTGTACGAATATTTTCAGTAACTTCCGTTCGAATCTATTACAAACAACAACATCTTACATACGTTGTAGACAATGTTTTTTATACTACTTTTGATATTTCTTCTAAAACTTTGTTATCTTTTTTCAAACAATCATCATTAAATAATTTAATATCCAAGCAGCCAGCACCAATAATAAATGGCAAAAAACCGAATAAAACAAGAGTTACTTCCCAGCTATATAAAAGTGATATCAAAATACCGACACCTAAATTTGCAAAACATTCTATAATTGTACCAAGATAAATGCCCGTTGTCTAGAAAATAAGTACACATAATTATTCTTTCACTCCGAAGAAGAAAGGTAAATATACATGCCGCTTGAATAACAGTTGTCTCATTAGCTAAACGTGTACATAACGCACCAACATTATTCGTCGGATGATCAAACCATGCCAAATCTTGTTTCAAATAGATTTCAAATAATTTTGAACGTAAACGTTCTGTTAAATTTTCACCGGAACAAGCAAATAAAAAATTCTAAAATAACAAATTAGTGACTGATACAGAAACTGGAAACGTGTGGAGTTCTTGCTTCGTCCAAAAAAGTTCCGGATCGTAGGAAAGCTTTCTCTTTCCGTTTGGGCAAAAATGGTCAAGTTTAAGACCCAAGTCAGCTATCTTATCACCGTAGCGGCACGAGTGAATCATAGTCGCTTTGCGCCACGAATGATCGAGGAACGTTGACTTCGAAAATGGTTTAGGTCGGCTTCGAGCAGGGATACCAACTATAGAGAACAGTAAAGGTGGACAAATTAAGAGAAAAGCGGGACATAAGGGGAACTTCTTTAGTCCTCCTAAGTAGAGGGACAAGACACATTATTTTTCGCACAATATCATCGAAAGGTTACAGGAACATCAGTATATTCTTTTTTTTATCGAATATTTCTATTGTTCATTGAGCTTTCCACATAACTACGTCACACCATAAAACTGAATACAGCTATCTTCACATAAGAAAAGTTACTAAACGCTAAAGGTCTGTTGAACTGGAAGTGTAATACAAAAGCGAGAAGTCCGTTGAAGACGGTCAAAAGAAAACGTCCTTGAAAAGAAAGACATCCTGGTCAGCTCAAAAATCAGAATATTTTACTGTGGAAATCAAATGGATAAACTGATTTTAGAATATTTACTGAAATGTTACTTCTACTTTTTACCCAACGGCTAGAGCAACAGATAAGAGACTTTACATTGCTATGACTGCTTTTTCTCTTCATTATCTCTAGTGGAAAGCAAACATAAATGTTCTGTTTTCTATGTTGATCAGTGTGAGTTTCACTAAATAAGCAAATCTAGTGCCCATCAAATCATTCATTCAATGCGATTATTAGAGAGCTAAACGATGGATTGCTCTAATTATATATTTTGTTTGTAATAGAGTGATGAAGAGTCGTTCATGCTTGTCAAATGCTTCATTCTATAGAGAAATATTTCTTCTATTTATTTGTTGGTACAAAAGAAGTGTAAAGTTAATTTTGACAAGATATAAGAATAAATGCCATAGCTGTGCATGATAACTGGCGAGCAGTTATATAAGTCTTCGTGCCTGTTCACTAGTTCATTAAAAAGTTTTTCGCTTTTATCCTATAGTTTTCTGCTCCGTAGAAATACATAGGACAAATCATTCTATAAAATGCGACGTCGCACAAGTCTGTACAAGTAAGACTTAACGGCATCATAACAATTTTTCTGGAAAAAAAGCGGTGCATGTGCTGTACTTTTTTTGTAAGCCCTTTTCCAATCGAAAAGTGGCTTTTGTTTTACATTGTTCATCGAAATATAATCGACAAATTTCGATTATGGCCTATCGATAGTGGTCATCTCATTTTTGACTAGTCAAAAAGGAAAAGCTCGAGTTCGAAACTCGGCTATCTATGGCCTCCCGAGGTGATAAATCGCTTTTTGATCAACATCTAGTGGGTTATAGATTATCGACCACGCTAATTCCGAATATGATCATGAGGCTTCTCCATAGCCCTTCGAAGATCCAGTCTTCTGGAAAACCAGTTTTTCAGAAACCCCAAAAAATAACCCAACTTTTTTTAACAATTCAGGATTATAGCTCGCAAATTTTGGATTAAAAGGATACATCCTCCAGCTCTACACGACCTTTCTTTGCAAAGTTATAGAATTTATAAGAAAAGCACTAAATTGTTCATTGTCAGCTCAAAGCTACAGAAATAATTAATTTAGGGCTCTTCTTATAAATTCTATAACTTTGCAAAGAAAGGTCGTGTAGAGTTGGGGATGTTTCATTTTAATCCAAAATTTGCGAGCTACGATCCTGCATTGCTAAGAAAGGTTGAGTTATGTTTTGGAGTTTCTGAAAAACTGGTTTTTCCAGAAGACTGGATCTTCGAAGGGCTATGGAGAAGCCTCATGGTCATATTCAGAATCAGCATGGTCGATAACCTATAACCCACTAGATCACGACCAAAAAGCGATTTATTACCTCGGGACATTCCCTCGTGAGTGGTGGTGATTTTAGCACTGGGATCGATATTTCTTTTGATGAAGTAATTTTGAAAAGGGATGGAAACATAGGTAATCGACCGCGCTGAATCTCGCGGCAGCATTCGTTTTCCAAATAAGATTCAATATCTGGCGAAAAATCTATACTAGACGAAATAACTAATTTCTGTCTATCTTCAATAAAAATGCACCGCTGGATGCCTGTTTGTGACCAACTGAGAGAATAATAGTGTGATATATGCATCCAACTATAAGAGTTACACCTGAAGTATTTCCTAAGATTTTTAATAGCGGTTTGTCTTGGAGAGTTTATTCTTTATTTTAAAAGAGGAAAAGAAACCATATGGTTTCCGGCGCCGATTTTTTTATTAGGTCTTAGTTTATGTCAAACTGAGGATTTTTAGAAAATCCGGAAGGAGTTTTCGGGTTTTGGAGGCTGTTGGTGGCCTGGAAAACCAATAAAGGCTTAACTGAAAAATCGGCGCCGGTCAGACCATGTAGCTGGGTGTCTAGCTGAAGTATATTAAAAAATCTTGAAAGTACTTCATGGTCCTTTTTGATCCTTGATCTCTGGAAAACTCCCGAACGGTACGACTTGGAGACAAAAAAATTTTTTCATTCCCATAATTCATTAAGCAGAACATTTATGGAGAGTTTTGTCAGGATCAGATGTACGGTGTCAGAGTTTCTGACGGGGGGCCCTTAAAGCTGCCAGCTAATAACAAAAACATGTTTTCAATTTCCTTAGTGGGATTCGAAGTCCAAGCTCTCTGCTACAAATCCACGAAAGGCAGAGATCTCCTCTATTGGCCTTGGATTTTATGATATTTGACTCTGAGAATTTGAAAAACATATGGCAACGTAGGTTATCGACTATGTTGAATTGCATGGCAATGTTTGTTTTTTGGATCTAAGCCGACTGGTGGAATAAAACATCTGTCTAGCAAGATGTTCTGACCACTCGATAAACTGCCAGAGTACTCAAAATTTTTTTTTCGGATGGTAGCCCGTTTCGACTATCTCCAATAGGTGCAAAAATTTTCGACTAGTCGAACTACTCATCGGATCACTTTTTGCGTATGCTTGGGAATATTCGTTAAAAGTATCAACTACTAAAAATATTAAACCATTTTCATATAGAGGTCCGAAGTGAAGTGTAGATCGGCTATAGTTACATCCTACACTACACTACTATATTACCTGTAAGAAAAGTGTTATCCATAAGAGAACAGCAAAACCCAAAAATATATAAATATAAATCATTATATAGTGTTTTTGTTTGTTTAAGTCACACTCTTGAAATATCTATAATAAATTTCAATTGAACTTAGTTGAGTATTTGAAGTAGAAGAGAGATTCATATGTTTATCTTACAAAAATTAATTTACTAATAATTACACCATGTGTGGGTTGTAAACCACCATTAATCAGACACACAAAACAACCAAATAAAATATATAGCCATTCTGGTTTATTCATTTTTAATACAGCCAGAAATGGCAAATGCGTTTCCTTAAACAGATGTTTTAGCATGGATTATACAGAATAAAACAGTGTGTAGTTAGTCATTTTCTTACTTTGTAGTTCTGACGGGGTTTATTATTATTATTCAGAATTTCAAATAACGGCGAAAATACTGAATTTAAATTTTGACTATTACCTTACAAAATAAAAACATTAACATTGTTGTAATGCTTAAATAATTTCAAGAAAAACAAGATCTCCTACGTTGATTTATTGAACTGGACTCAACATCATTATTATTGCTGGGTAAACAATCAAAATCTTGTTGCTGTTGTTGTATCAAATCATAATAAATTCCATGTGTATCCATCAATGATTGATGATTACCTTGTTCAATTAAAGTCCCGTGATCAAGTACGATGATATTGTTTGCATTACGGATAGATGATAAACGATGACTAATTATAATTGTTGTACGATCTAAGCATAAAAATCGAAACTACGCTTCTTGGTATTTTAATACTGAACTTTATTCGTACAATAAAATGTACTAAAAAGACACCAAAGTAGTTGAAATGATCTGAAAAAGGATGTTACCTTGGCAGAAAGAGAAGAACAAACAAATCGAAAAAGGAAAATACAGATTTATAGCGAAAGAAAAAATGACGCAATGTATTTTCATTTTAACTTAGTTCTTTTGAAGAAACTGTCTAAAATTGTGCGAAAAATGGGAGAGAGTGTTACAACATGCCACAGAATGGAGGGATCAAGTCCATGATTTTAGCGTGAAAAAAACTAGCGAATGGGGCTGTACAGCTGCATGGTGCTACTAACATTTATACGCGAGAAAATTGACAGAATCGTCTAAGGTTGTTTGTTTCAATTAAGAACGAAATGTTGTGGAGAGCTCGGGCTGATCTTATTGACAAAAACACAGACTCTAGACGTAGCACTTCTATCGGTAAAAAATTTTTTATCAGAAAAATTCATAAAATATCCTAGAACGATGGTGTGTAAATAGTTCTCAACAAAAATGAGACTTATTTTGACTCTACAGAGTGTTTGCTCATTGAAATATGGCGCTGGAAAAAAGTAGGACGAATCTGCTACTTTTTGTCGGGCAAAGCGGTTTTAAAAAAACGAGTTTAAAGTAGAATAAGCGTAACTTGGTGAGAAACTAAATACAATGTCGGAAAACATCTCATTGTGCAGAATTCTTTGCTCTATCATTTTAGACTATTTTCAAAATATTTCTCTGGAAACAATTTTCTAAAGAATTTTCTAAAAAATAGTTCAGGACAAAACAACTCATAAAATAAAAGATCTTGCGAAAAGTTTCGACTTTTCAACAGATCTATCTATGATAAAAATTTCAACTCAATTCTACTTAGAAGTGGATGACCACTTCAGACGAGCTAAATATATAATTTCGTTGAAAACATAAGAGTGAGCGTTTATCTTCCAACCTTTAGTAACCGCTTTTTGAGCTAGTAATTCTTGAAGTAATGATTCATTTTCATTATCTAAATAACAATCACAAAAACAAGTGGTGACAGGTATGTAAAATACGAATGAAAATAATCCTACCTAAAGCACTTGTAAATTCATCTAACAATAAAATTTTAGGTCGTTTAAGTAATGCTCTAGCTAAACAAATTAATTGCTTTTGTCCACCTGATAAAAAATTTTGATCAATGACTGTATCATAACCAAAAGGTAATTTCATAATAAAATGATGTATATTAACATCTTTACATATTTCCTCAATTTCATTTTGCGTAACATTTTTCGGATCAGTAGTGCCATATAATAAATTTTTTTTAATTGTGGTAGAAAATAAAACTGCTTCTTGACTAACAATAGCCAGTTGTTGACGATACCATTGTAAATTATATTTATCAATTGATAAATTATCGATAAAAATATGACCGGTAGTAGGACGGTAAAATTGTTGTAATAACTGAATACAGGTACTCTAGAAAACACGGTTACGAACTAAAAATTCGTGAATCATATGTTTTGTTAGGCAAATGAAGTCTATCTTAAGGTTACCCCTCCTCTCCTTTTGGGCTTTCCATAGAAATCCTGTGAAATAAAAACTAATAGTCGCTTAAAGTTTCATATTTTTAGAAGTGGTTGGAAGCTCAGTTGAACGCTTTTTCGTTTTTGTTTCAAGTTTTTAACTATTGCCAAAGAAAAGCTTTGAATGTACAGAAAAGGAGAGAAAAGTTTATAAAACTAAAAAATTGAATTTGTTTAGGCTTTGAAGGAAAATTTTCAAAACTGCATAACTTTTTGGAGTGAGATCATGGAGTGCTAGGAGGAATCTTATTTTATCGCCCACACTTTCCTCTACATTAGTCTATATTCAGCTCAAAATCGAAAACTTTCTCAAAAAAGAGGAGAGGGGTACTCTTAAGAGTATTTACCTCTTTTTCTTTTAAAACTGTAGCAAAAAAAAACGAAAAACCGTTCGAAAACTAGGTTGTTCAATCTCAAAACGGTGACAACTCCCGGAGTGAAGGTGTCAAACAAAATTTGGAAAAAACACATCCAAGATGTATACGGCTTGTCCACGTAACTCGAGACTTCGCTGATCAAGTTTTTGAAAAAATTATTTTAGAGTAGAACTGATAGGAGCATATCACTAGATGCAGTTTTCGACGCTGATTACGAATCTCACATTAG
>CAJNOQ010009635.1:0-10102 GCA_905250885.1 Didymodactylos carnosus
TCTAAAACATTTTTCATAAAACCAATCTCAAATATTGTAATATTTCGAATTAATTGTAAACAATATCCATTTGCTGTTGCAGCACTATCGTCATTATGTTCTGCTAACTCACTTAACGTGGAAACAATTGCCGGTAAATGTTTATAAGAAAACTTCATTAATTGATAATGGTAAACCCATCGAGTATCACTCGCTGATGGGATCGCTTGTGCTGTTTTCTTATCTGATCGTTCGATTTTTCGTTTATTTTGTAGATTTGTTGTCTTATTATTATTATTATCATTATTATCTGATTTTTATCATCATTATGATCATCTTCATTTGAAAACAGTGATTTATCGATTGAAATTTGTAACTGTTGCGCACGTTTTAACGCTAGAGTACGAAATGATCCATCTCGAAGAAACACAGGAGTAGCACGCACTAATCGATATGTTTTAATAAATATAGATTCAACCGCACCTTTAACACATAAATTTAGTATATGTGATCGACAATAAAGATAAACAGCGAATGCACACCAACGAGCACGAAAATGGCCTTGTAGCTGAAAACGTAGGGCTGCAGCTCCATCGTAACACTGACAGATCACAGTGAATTCTTTGCCAGTTTCATTTTGAATGTTGGCCAGAAATTCAGCGACAATTTTGTACAAATCCTATAAAGTTCAAACTGACCATTCTAGTGAGAGATTAGGCTAGGAGGGAATTCATAAAAAAAATTGTTGCCGAACCTCTTCTCGATATACAAAATAAAACTTCAAGATAACTGATGATTAATTGCAAGTCTTTACTAATCGTAATCCTATGAAGTATGAAAATTCAGCAAAAAATGACACATTTTCTAATAGAGAGCTACATATTTTAGAATGGTTTCACAAGCATCCGAGCGCGTTTTGAGTGTACTTTGTGTAGTTTCAAGTGTGTTCTCTCTCGTGACACGAATGAAAATATCCGACGGAAAGATTGACTTATTTGCAACGGGGCGAAAACAAGAAATGGTTTGGACCTTATCTACGCGTAATAACAAACGAAGCTTTTTAAGATCTTACTGATCAGAAAATATAGACTAATCATTGGTCTTCAAAATGAAAAAAAGAAAGGATGAAGTGTGAGTAGACTATGTTCGTTTTATCGAAGAAAGCAATTCCTGATTGAAAATCACCGTTTTTAGGAAATTTTCAAGAAACAATCGTTACCGTTAAGTCCTCCGTTCTAACTGTAAAAACAATTTAATCGTAAGTGGAAGATACAGCTTTCCAAGGCCTGCACGATAGCCAGTTCAGCTTTCTTCGTCTCACAAACGTTTGAGAAACAAAACTTAAAAGGCGGTTGTTTAACTTATTTTTTTCTGAATTTTCGTACTTCATAGGATTTCTCATATCATGTTCCACCTTCGGATTTTGCAATAAAACAGTCAGTACATGTTTCGTAGAGAATTGAATGCGCTATCTTTTATTAAAAAATTTGATCGATTAATTATACAAAAGAGGAGAAAAGTTGAAAATACTAACACTATAATTATTTATGATCCATCAGTTAGTATATTTAAAGAAAAATATTCTAATCTTTAATTCACTGTTTTTAATCAAGATAAGAAAACTTTACAAAAGTTTTTTATAAGTAAAGATCCTATTCTGCGTCAACTTCAGTCAAATGTAGTTTGCTATATACATTGTAATGGTCCGGCTAGCTTTAAATCTTAAAAAGATACTTATTTTTTTTTAAAACAGAGGTTTAAAGATTTTCTGCAGGTTTTTATGGTATTTCCTAAATTTGAGCATTAAAGTAGTCGTTTAGGGCGAAACGAAGATAGTATTCGGAATGTAGATAAAAAATTGAGGCCAGATCTCAAATACTTTTATGTGTTCTTACCACTTGCATTATTTTAACCAAAACAAGTCCATCGTCAGGAAGCTTTCGCATTTATATAATAAGTTATCATCCCGACTCTCTATTGGGTTCAGAATTGAAATAGATAATTTTCAAATAAAGTCAAAGAATATATGTTTTAAAACAGCCCACATTATCCTTGCACGGCATGCGATTTGGAGGTTGCAACTTGTAGCTAACTCCACCTGAGTTATCGGAACAAATATCTACCTAACCACAGAACAGATTTCGAAGTGTGAACACTGTCTTAGTGAAGGACACTATATATATATTTAGTGGAGCATATCCATTATTACATTGAAAACACAAAACATTTTGTTTTATAACTTATCGTACTTCATTTCGTTTTATTCTTCTCTTCACTGTTTAGAAAGATTTTGTGTTTATGTAGAGAATAATAATCACTAGATTCTTTAGTAATAATCTTTTTATTTCTCTTTTACATACATGTGTATACCGATAAATATCTAGTAGCATTTCGGAGGAAAATTACCTTTATACATATACATTATACATTCTTCTTTAACCTGACGTTTATGTTTATGTCCTAATATTTGCGAAAGCTATTAAGAGCGTAAAAAATCTCAGGGAGCACATTCACGTCGTCCGTACTCCATGGGTTAAATAAATAAATACATATCTTCGCGGAATTCATTTCTGATTAGATAACGATAAAGAGAAAAGTAGTCAGTTTTTCACATTTACAGAATTTGAATTCAGTTGAAACTTAGCGTTTCCGTAAAATTACTTTTTATTGACTACTAAAGAGGGTTGAAAAATATTTTCATTCTAGGTTCATTCTCAATTGAACATTTTCTCGTATTTCTTTCTAGTAAAATATTTTTCAGAACTCCAAATACAGTTGAATACGTTTGATCTGTATTTTCTTGTTTATCTGACAGATGTGGGCATCTTAGCAATGCATCGTACGACTAATTATACTAAAAAAAAAGACAGACTATAGTTTCAATGCATAGGCTACTTACTGAACAGGAGTAAAAAGTTCGAACAATAACAAGACGTTCTTTAATCATTTATTGAATAAATCTTTGTCGACTTAGTCGGCAGAGCAGTCGAGGTGATGACGGGAACGGGCTCTACGTGCCAACTGTAACGTCTTGTTATTGTGAACGTTAAACTCAGTGTGAAAATAACTCAAACAAAAACAAAAAAAAACAGATCAAAGCAGAACGGGCTCTACGTGCCAACTGGGATCAGCACTGTCTACAACAGTGACCAACGGTTCTGCACAGCTCAAAAGCGTCTACAGTGACGTAAATACTCGCACTTATATTAGAAACGCCTAAAATACTGATACAGCAAATTTTAATTTACTAAATTAAGCAAAGTTCAGGTACGTAATAAGATATTTTAAATTTCTGGTTGTGTTCCCCAACTTTGTTTTTGATTTTGAGGTCATATTCGAAATCAGCATGGAAAATTGAGTCTACTCATGTACCTCACTCATGAGATCAAGCCTTCCTTAGTCCACAGTATTAGGTTGAAGTATTGACAAAAAACGCTGTTTTTCGTCGTTTTTTCTGTTTTTGACCTAAAAAAACACAAAACATGGTTATAGGATTTTATTTTGACATCTTTTAAATAGAAAAATCAATTCTGAACACGATAGTGCGTGTTTCAAATTTTTGACAAACGTTAAGTCGGCTGACGGATGAAATCGAAGGAAGGTTAAAACCACCACCAGCTGAAAACAGCAATTTACAGATTTGGGAGACAGATTTGGCAGGCGAAAAATAAAATTTGTTCAAAAAAATATCCGAATCTGCTTTTTTGTTCAGAATTCGACGCTGATTCCAAATATGTGACTTTCAATCGAAAGTTTTTTGAAACGAAAAATCGACTTATCGATACTACTCCTTTGTGACAACAATTCTATTGTATAGAACTGAAAGAAATAATGTATTTATATCTTACAATACAAGAACAAGAAATATTTTTTTATCAAATAGATTAGACTACAGCATATACATCAGTGACACCAATTTTTTAATAAACCAATTAAGAGCTCATCTTCATATGAGACAATAAACTGAACATACCCAAAAGAGATTATAAAATGTAGTTTTAAAAGAGATAATAAACTCTGACGCTTAAATGGAGATTACGAATCTTAATATTTCAAAAGAGAATAAAAAACAATCGTATGCGCACAACAATCATTGATCTTTTATTAAAAAATAATCGAAGCTTTCGATTATCATCTGTATTCAATCGGAAGTTTTTTGAAACGAAAAACCGATTTATCGATACTACTCCTTTAGAAATAATTATAAAATGTTAGACTTGTAAAAGTTATCTAATTATTTATACTTCTAATTAAAATTCCTTTATGTACAAGTTATTTCAATCTTCAAATCGAGTAGACGGACATGAATTCATAAGTTTAATGATATAATATATTTTTGATTTGCATCTTGTTCAACACTGATGATATGAAATCCGATACCAGCTGGTAGAAGAACTTCTTCTTCTATGGGAAAATGGGATAATGATTGAACATCGTAGGCACGTGTAGCAAATAAATTTACATTAGGAGGTATTTCCATAATAAAAAGCGTATTGCCATACACTTCAGCTAATTGACGATTTTTACTCGTTGATGTAAATGAGGACCATGTTTTCCATTATTTGAGTCCAGCTTTATACATATCAATCATTTTTAAATCTAATTGAGCACCGCGATAAACACATCCAACAAATTCTTGACATGTGCGACTATAATCTCTTAGTAAATAACAAAATGGTCCCAATGTGTTTAATTTAGAATAATCTAAATTTCTTAATGTTTTATTTAATATTTTATACAGGAAACTTTCTCTTGTGTACAATGTAATACAACATTTAGCTATTTCTTTACGTGGTTGATATTTTATTTTTCGTAGTTGTTCCGCCATCCAAACAGCCTCACTTCGTTTGCCAATTAATTCTTCTTCTTTAATCAGACCATGTGCTGTTGCTTCAATACACGATTGAAAATCAATCCAATAACGTTTGTTTTCTGGTGAATCTAACCATTTTTTCAAGAATGGACACCATGAATCACCTGAACCATAAGTCAACAACTGCATGGGCATTGAAACCTCATCAGGCGTCAAACAAAATCGTTCCTTACGAAGACATATAACTGTTCACAGATTACGTTATCACTTTTTTCTATTTTTCTTTTTTTGAGCTCGTCCCCCATGTCATCACTTGTTACTTTTCGACGATAGAGATCTGCATCGGTAGGATTTTCTGCCCTTCTATGCCCGTAGACCTTTCAACTCTCAGTTAAAAAAATAAGACACGTGACTACTTTTTGAATAATTCAGCATCAAATAAAGATAGACACTTGCGGTTTTCACCATTCGATAGCCAAAACTTGAGGCTCTCTTCGAACAAGCAGAACCAACTTTTTGAAAATTTTCGAAGACGGTTCTCCAGAGGATCTTTGGAAATTCCGAAACTCAAATAGGAATCTGGTGAT
This sequence comes from Didymodactylos carnosus, assembly GCA_905250885.1. Classification (NCBI taxonomy): domain Eukaryota; kingdom Metazoa; phylum Rotifera; class Eurotatoria; order Philodinida; family Philodinidae; genus Didymodactylos; species Didymodactylos carnosus. Next base: position 5,380 of record CAJNOQ010009635.1, read on the forward strand.
CTTTTTGAAGACATATATAGACTGAAGTGTCTTCTACGAAACTGGATCCAAGCAACATCTTGAAAACTCATGGCTCGGGAGCTATGGACGTTTTTTATAAAGCCTCCGCACTTTTTTGCCGTTAGGTTTGAGACTGTCAGAAATGAATGAAAACATAAGCTATTGACTATGCTAAATCTCGTGGCAATATTAGTTTTCAGAATAAAATGCAACAACCGAGTGAACATGTATACTAGTTGAAATAATTCATTTTTTATTATTTTCATCAAAAATTGAAAAATTCATAGCTCAGTCAAAATTCGTCCAACCTATTTTTCAAAATGTCAGGAAATATTCTATTTTATCCGCTCATTCTGATTCTGTACTTGAAATCAATAAAAAATATTCTTTTAGTTTCAAAGGTCTCTGAAAACCTTTCTAGAAACCAAAGTATTTTCTGCTGATTTTTCCAACATTTGTTGAGCTTTACAATATGGTATGTTGCAGCTAGAATAGCGTATTTCCTAACGTTCTAAAATAGGTTGGATGGATTTTGACTAAGTTATGAGATTTTCAATTTTCGATGAAAATAATCAAAAATGGGTTCAGCATAGTCAATAACCTATGTTTTCATTCATTTCTGACAGTCTCAAACCTAACGGCAGAAAAGTGCGGAGTAGACCTGTGACAGTTCACGGTTCTCGTTCAAAGGACGGGAACTGTTTTTCAGTTTCCGTTCCTGAACTGGGCAGTTCACGTTTCTAAAAACGAGGAACGGTTCACAGTTCCTGTAAACGGGAACTACAGTTCGTTTTGAACTGAAAACTGTATCTACAACTGTAGCTACATTTTCTGATCTACTAGCGTTCTATCTCCTTTAACATGTTAGTGCATTTTACGGTTCAACATGAATACGACGGTTTATTTGATCTCGTTCTTTTACGTGCTTGTTTCCGAGTAAAATTTCCGAGAGATACTAACAATCAAAATAATAAAAACTATCAACATTCATACTTTATCTTTCAAAAGCATAGACATTCTCGTTGTTGCTGAAGTTAGTGATAGTCGATTTTTCCTTGTAAAATTATTAGCTTGTGCAAATGTACTTTCGCTAGTTACACTCTGTAGCTGGTATTGCCAGATACTTTTTAACCAATGCTGATAATAACGGTAGCTGGTGACCATATTCTGACCAAAATAACGACAAATCATAATTCGTTTTAGATATTATTCAGTACAGGGAAATTTTTTGTTTACTAGTCGTACTTGTTAAAAGTGAAGGTGGTGTTGGTTTTCGTGTTGATGTTAATAATATGCCACATTTTTTCAAATAGTTAGAGAGGAGAATAGGAAAAATGTTACACTGGTAGCTGACAAAAACTACTACATCACATCAGGAACCGAACTTCTCCAGCACGCGTTCTTGAACTTAAGCAGGATCAACATCTTAAGAAGTAACGAACTTAATTCAATCAGCAAAGTCTAACACCTGATCTGGGAGTCTCTTTAAGCATATCTCTTTCCAGTGCTCACTCTTTCACAATCTGATGTTTGCGAAATGAAATACATAATATATCAACAAATAACTAAAGGACACTAAGCAGTTTCCAGTTCAAAAAGAACTGTAGTTTCCGTTCGCAGGAACTGGAACTGGTGAACCGTTCTTCGTTTCAAGGAACGTGAACTGCTCCACCGTTCCTAGTTCAGGAACGGAAACTGAAAAACCGTTCCCGTTCATTGAACGCGAACTGAAAAACAGTTCCCGTTACCGAGAAACTGCAGTACAAGGAACTAAGAACTGTCACAGGTGCGAAGGTTTCATAGAAAACGTCCATACCTCCCGAGCCATGAGTTTTCAAGATGTTGCTTGCATCCAGTTTCGTAGAAGACACTTCAGTCTATATATGTCTTCAAAAAGATCACCAGATTCCTACTTGAATTTCGGAAAATCCAAGCTAGTGTTCCAAAGATCCTTTGGAAAACCGTCTTCAAAAATTTTTAAAAAATTGGTTCTGCTTGCTAAATGATAGCCTCAAGTTTTGGCTATCGAATGGTGAAAACCGCAAGTGTTTATGTTTATTTGATGCTGAATTATTCAAAAAATAGTCACGTGCCTTATTTTTTTCACAGACAGTAGGATCTTTCTCCGTGGCAGTGTTGCAAAAGTTTCTTTCTCTCTGATATGCTAATGTACTGAAAAAAAGGAAAGAATCTCATAAGAGCTAGCACAAAACAAATACGACAAAAGCTTCTCAATCGATGTTCCGCGTTTTGTGACTCATAAAAGGCATACAAGAAAACCTTCTCTTGGGATTTGTCCATTATCCATATTTCATTCACAACAAATTCACACCTTTAAGTCTATTCTTTGTCAAAAAAAACTGTACCCCTTGGAGAGAGTGGTTGCTCGTCCGTGGTAGCAGGCAGCACGGGAATTTCTGTACTTGCGCAGATCTCTATTTAACTATCTTCACCTCCGTTTTAATATCATAAAAAATTTAACGCCTTTTTTAACGTTGCGTGCGGCGCGAATCGCAGCAAGATATAGAACTGACCGACTGATCGTTACCACCTGTGTTTAACGCAAATGTTTTCGTACTGAACCACTCCTAATATTAAAAAGGTGCAATTTTTCCGCCATTTTCGTACGAAAAACCCCAAAAAATCACCAGTAGATGACATCATCATCTCGGCGTGATCCCTCCCACTAGTCATCACATTTCATCCATTTGCTAGACGACTCCTCCTCCTACTGGCGACGTTAATGTGAACAGTTCCATTCTTGACGCTTACAACCATTAACTTCACGTCGAATAGGTCGTTGTTTTGTTTTATCGCTAAGCTTTGTTTGTATTAAATTTTTCAAATCAATTTTATATTGATCAAGTAAAATTTCATTTTTATCTTCTTGATAAGCTTCTTCAATAATAGTCATTTCAACATCAGAGTATGTTGTCCATTCATTCGCTGTAGTCGACCAAGGGTCAACATCTGATTTAAAATACCAATAAACAACATCGGCACTTGACGTCATTTATTACACATAGAGTCAACAGAATCAAAAAAAGATACATACAATAAAAACAATTTTGTGTTTGCATAAAGTCTATCTCAATTCCCTTTCTACTCAAAGTCTACTCAATTCCCTTTCTAATGCTGCTCACACCAGATGAAAAAGTTTTTCTTTCATCAAATGTGAAAAATCTTAAAACATTCTTATCTTTTTTCCTAGTAATAGATACACAAAGAAACCTTCATTTTTTTTACTTATTTTTATACAATTTTGTTAAACGTTTTTCCTTTTCTCCGTATAAAAGTTATTGCTGTTTGTTTCGTACCTCTTACACTTGCGGTCGAGGTCTATTTATGTGTTTATGTGAAAAATCTTGAAACATTCTTATCTTTTTTTCCTAGTAATAGATACACAAAAAAACCTTCATTCTTTTTACTTATTTCCATACAATTTTGTTAAACCTTTTTCCTTTTCTCCGTATAAAAGTTATTGCTGTTTGTTTCGTACCTCTTGCATTTGTGCTCTAGGTCTATTTATGTATCAGATCCGACTTATATTTAAAAACAAAAATTTACATTTCGAACGTCTTTAAAAATGAATACGTGCAGTTTTACATTTACAGCTTTCGGTTCATTGATGCCTGTTCATGTTACCGGACTTGAACGGTCATGGGACTATTTAAAAGTGGAATTCGATCGTAAAAGTGATGGTTTAGAGGCGAATAAAGGTGATATGGTAAAATATTATGAAGTTTGTGGACCAGGACCAAAATTATTTGCAGTTAAAAATGATAAAGTTTACTATCATAATAATGAAAAATGGAGTCCATATCAAAGTGCAACAGATATTAAGTATGACATATGGAATATGTCTTAATTAATGTAACCAATAACTTTTTTCCGTGACGTTACTGAAAAGCAAAAAAAAAACAGATTTTCTTCTCCTCTAAAATTCTTAGGCTCAGCTCCTATTTTTTTGTACAACTGGAAAATTATTTTTTTATTTTATTAGCCTGATTAATCAGTAGGGGAATACTTTCGATAGCCTTATCTAGATATAAAGGGTGGCCCATAAGTCCTGACTAGATTTGTATAATCATTTTTCTAAAGTAAAACACATGTTTGTAAATTTCTCTCTATGATGACAAGACGCAGTAAAACACGCTCTACAAAATGGCTTTTGATTGACCCCGCTAGCTCATATAGTAAGAAAGTTATAGACTTAGAAATATGCTGCACAAAAAAGAAAATTTAACCATGAACTCTTTTCGTATGGTTGTGCTTTCAGTGAAAGTCTCGTAATTCCATCAAAACAAAAGATTTTTAGATCGGGTTTATTGTGTTTTGATCAGAAATGATTGCTCTTCTCTACCTAAGTGCAAAATCAAACTTGGATCACGTTTTCTATTCCCTGGTTTGGCACATTGTCGGAAACAGAAGTTTTCAATTTCTAAAACTTCATTCTCGAGTACACCATCTACTCTGAGAGAAATTTTTTACAGACTACGAGAAAGAGTGCATTCGAAAGTAGCAAACGTAAACTGGGTTCTCACTTTTGCTAAGCTTTTTTACGGAAATAATAGGAGAAGAAAAAGTTCGAGTCGAAAAAAAAGATAAGAATGTTTCAAGATTTTTCACATAAACACATAAATAGACCTCGACCGCAAGTGTAAGAGGTACGAAACAAACAGCAATAACTTTTATACGGAGAAAAGGAAAAACGTTTAACAAA
>CAJNOQ010009636.1:0-10100 GCA_905250885.1 Didymodactylos carnosus
TTGGAGAAAGTTGCCATCAGTGCCGATAATTATAATTGCAAACACAATAACGGCAAGCTGGCCAAATGCGTGACAATAACGATTCTTGAAGCAAACTAGGTGAATAGAAAGAGACGTGATGTTTCACGCATTCCCTTCAGACTTTCTTCCACCAGTTTGTGGAGCACAGAGTGAAATTAATGGCCTGCAGTTTTTCCGTTTACCGGGCTTGTGGTTTTTAAGAAAAAAAGTTTTTAAGGCTTTTTCAAAACGAAGACTCGTTTCTTGTGTCATTGTATAAAGGACATCAAGTTGGATATAGAATAAAATATTCAATACTCCAAGACGAAGTTTGATGGCGAAATTCAACGTTTACCTATCCGGTAAAATTTTAAGACTAAAAGTGGTTTGAAGGAAACGTTGTCCGTAGCTGTTTAAAAAGGTAGCATTTTGGTGCAAAAATGTAGCTGCAAAAGTTGTTCAGAATGTGGTTTTCAAATAACCGTTCAAACGGTTATTGTGATTACGGTTAACGGTTAACAACCGTAACCATTGCATGCCTATATGGGACTACGGGCAAGATGTTGTGAAAAAATTTTCTTGCTTTTCAAATTGCAATTTTTTTGTTGAACTTTCCGTGCTCGCAGGAAATATTTCCAAGTATACGTCCTGAAGTTTTTTTCCGTTACGGATACTATTTGGGTGAATGTAATGACTTAAAAAAGTTTGTTAACTTTTTGACTTACTACAACTTACTGAACAAATAAAACTGATCTCTAAAACTTTTAAGGTAGTCTGCAAAAGTTTCTGTCAGATGAGGCATTACTCGAGTTTCTTCATTGAGCCGTTACTTCATAAATGTGACTTCAATCGGATGGAGTAGTGTTAATCAATGATAATCGACGGTGATTAGCAATCAAAGCGAAAGACAGAAAAATATTTTTTCTCTCTTTTTACGTACCCGTAATAATTGCTAGAATAAATGGAACTGTACACCAAATGCCGCAACCGGTTGGTCTGTAAATGGGTGCTGATGACTTTGCTAGACTAACAATTTCTAAGATGAAAATTAGTAGGGTAAAGATCGCTTCCAAACCACCAATAAAATAAATTAATGTCAATGGTGGATATTCAACATGTGAGATTACAGGCTTCGGCGATATCTCTTCCGTTTTTATGACCGATTCATTTTTTGGAATAGGAGCCGTCCATGCTTGTTGAACGATTTTAATTGGCGCTTCTGTAATTGATCCACTATTATGGACTAAAAAAATAATAACAAGTAAAGAAAAACTTTGGTACGTTAGAAATGCTTTTAAACTTTAATTAAATTTTTCATGTCTAGTTTGAAACTTTGGTTTCGTACCCATTTGATAGAGAGCCTCGATATGTGAGGGTAAGGGTTGTCATCGTTCGGGGACAAGGTTTGGCGATGAGTTTTGGATTTGACATTGAGAAGGAAATTTGGGGATCAAACGTGTGTGTTTTTGAGATTTTGTCTGCAGTTTTTCTGAGGGGGAAGCCTTTTAGAGCATAAATGTGTATATAGAAGTTGTTTATCATATTATTTTCTATGGTATAATAGTTTGCTGTCGCTAAGTTTATTAAGCTCTTTAAAATTGAAAACATTGACATGCTGCATTGATGAAATACCGCCCTTAGAGAACGTACTTGTGGCTAAGTACTTCGTCTACGTAGAAGCCGGTACTTGTCTTTTTTCCAGAAGTAAATTTACTTGTAAGTACTTGTTCTTACCTGCCAAGTACTCTCAGAAAGTACTTCTTAGCCATAAGGCAAGCATTTCGATCATTGACAAGTACTTAGCAAGTAATTAAGTACTTGCACCAAGTACGTTCTCTAGGGACCGCCCAAATGACGGCACATTCTCTTTTTTCTGAGCCAGTTGAAAGTGTCCAGGAAATCCGAAACTCATGGAAGGTAGATACTTTCACATACAGAATCGAATGGAAATGTCAAATATCGAAAAAATGAAGATTTTTTAGAGCCGGTTTTCCAGAATCCTGGATTCATCATTCGGGATCAATTCGGGAAGAAATACTAGTCCCGACCTCCACAAATTCGAGACCTACAAAATGTTGATACTTGTGTTGGGGTCTATGGTTAAGGTCATGTAGGTCAAAGTGTTTGGTTCTTAAGCTACGAGCGTTGGCAGACAAAACCACGCGTCATGCCCTCCGGCGATTTTGCGCAACTATTTACAGACAGTATTTAAGTTTCAGACTTCTGTGATTCAACCGATGATGAAGATGTAAATACTCGCTATTCTTTAAAATAAAAACATTTTGACCTACATGACCTTAACCATAAACCCCAACATAAGTATCAGCATGTTATAGCTCCCGAAATTCTCTATCGAATGATATATAAAGTGGCGTGGTTAACAATAAACTGGTTGGACAATATAAACGATAAACGCTGTTGACCTATGGATTTATGGAAGTTGGGGCTAGTATATCTCGTGTTAGGACACCCACGCTCTATTCGTTCTCAATATTATATGTATCATTTTGTAGCTCGCAAAATTCGATCGAATGATGTACAGTAGTTGAGGTTTTCTTTGGGCAAAGAGGGAAAATATTCTAAATAAAGTTCATTTAAGGGGAGAAAAGTTTGGATGCGGAATTTTTTCCAGGGGGACTGAAAATGGTTTTTTTGAGATGTTAGTTTTAATCACCGAGAAAAACTACATCAGACTTGTGAATATGAGGTTGATCTGAGAGGGGGCCGATTTTGCCTCTTATCGACCCCCGTCCTTTAGTTTAAGATGTTGTAAAAGTACTTTTTGCTCATTATTTCATGGAGATGTCAAAGTTGAGTAACTCAGTCAAAACCTGACCGAACCTTTTTATAGATACATCTTCATGTCCTCTATTAGTTGACATAAATAAAACGAGTTTATAAGTAGAAACTTGAAAATTTTATTTACATTGCTAAAAACAAGGCAACAAATCGAGAAAAAAGGGTCCCGCCAGGTTTAAAAGTATCTCAACTCAAGTAACTCAATAGCAGGTTCGATAGAGACTTTTATTGAGCATCTAATTCTAAATGTTTCCCATTTATCAGTTTTGAATGAACTCTTGACATTTATATAAAAAGGGCATCAAACGGGCTATATTCTGATAGAAAGGTCGGAGAAAAAAAAGACCAAAATTCTAATGAGGAAAATGCTGAAAAAGTTTGCGCAGAAATTCATACATTATCTTATAGGTAACATATGCGAGCAGCTTTCTACAAAATATCTTGATTGTTAAACTCAGTAATTGCAATAAATAAATGAATAGTGCTGTGATATATTTATTCGTATATATATATCTACTCGTGTTATGACATGTTCTTTTTTTAACCATAGTCACTATTGTACAGTAGAAAACAACTGGATATATTTTCTAGTCGGGTAGAGTTTATTGAATGATATACGAACGAACGTTTGCTAGTTGATATTTCTGATGAAAAATATATTCTCTATAAAACTCTCCTCACAATAGAATATCATGGTAGTCTTCTACTTTAGTCACCAACTCAAGTCAATTTTTAACCATAAGAAAAATAAAAGCTATTAAAAATTCTAATTCTAACTTATCTTATTGAGACCGGTGGACATGTATTCAGCAAACATGTTTGATAAATTGATATCTCCGTTTGCCTTCGCTGGATAGCTATAAATATGGTATTATTTTAAACAGAATCAAAGCCTTTTGTAATACAAAGCAGTTGCGACACTTCTAGCGTTGCTTTTTATATAAAAGATGGAAAAGATTGCTACAGTTCGCTTCACGAATAATATATGTAATTTTTAAGAAAGATAAATTTAATTAGTTACACTTTTGTATGACAAAAAATGCTCAACTACATACTTGAAGCACACCATACTCAAGTTTAAATTAAAAAATATCTCAAATAACACATTTGAAGAACATCTAAAGTATCTCAAGATGGACTTTTAAAAGAAAAAAACTTGTTACTATGGTTAGAAGACGAACAATGTGTTCAGAGAGCTCATATCATATTGCAGGGAAGGTTTAGTTGTTCAAAATAAATTTTCTGTTTTCAACGAAAATCATTATGTGATATTTCGGTCTAGAATCAGTCACCTGCTTTTTAATCACATTGTCTTCTCATTCTTAATCTACATTACATTACCTTGTATTTGCTTCGTCGGTTGTTTCGGCCTAATAAACGGCGGTGCGATCAATGGATTTGTTGGTCTTATTTCCTTACATTGAACAATGCGCATGTCACGTACCTTCAAACTGCCAGTAACTTTCAGAAAGGAGCCAGGCATAAGAATTATTTCTTCTTCTGTGCTTTTAAACTGTGAATGAGACGACACTGATTTCCCATTAATACAGTGAATGGAAAACAATATTCTCATGCCACTGTTACCCAGAAACTGCTCGTTTTCCAGTACTTCCATTTTTTCAGTGCATGAAGTGACGGCCCACTCAACGAATTTTATTCCCGAATGATATGTGTCTACCACATCCACACCCACATTGCGTATACCACGCCAAACAGTAAGAACTTTTGACGGCAATTTGTATAATGCAGTCAGAAACAGTTTTACAAATAAAAACCACGGCTTCAGACGTACTGTATCTTTGGAACGAAGTGTTTGATTCAATAATAGATAAAGAGAAGAGCCGTCGAACTCCATTGTATACAAATAGATCGACGCCGATTCATCCTGAGTTAAATTATCGGCGGGTTGTCTGCATTTTTCTTTAGCAGTCTCAACATTATCCCATATTTCGCTGTTGAACAGGTGAGCTATCGGCTCAATCGCCTTCTCAAGTGATACAAGTGGCTCATTTTCATACCCTTTTATCGGCGCGATTTTTCCAATCATAGGTTTTTCTATGACATCTGTGTAATGAGATGATATCCTCACACGCTGATCCTGCACCGATGTTGTTATCATATCTTTGTTTCTAAAAAGAAAAATTAACACTGAGTTCGGGAATCATTCTTCAAAGATTCGGCCGGGTTGGGCCATTAAGGTGAGCAACTCGAAAAATTATAGCATGCTGGAAGAATCAGCGGTGCCAATAAAGCGTGAAAAATAGATCCGAAAAACAAGTCATTTCTCTAGATAAAATATAAAGATATTATCAATTTTATCAATGCCCAGATGATACTTCGGAGAAAACACACATTTCTTTTCACAATAAAAATTCTTTTAAAAAAATCCGGCATCTTTGAGTAAATGGTTATATTCGTATGTCTGTGTTTGATTGTAATTTTTGTTTTAAAAATGTTCTCGAAAAAAGCAAAATACTGCCTTTTCATTTTTGATGAATACGTCAAATGCTACTTTTTATTAACAGCTAGAAAACTAAGTCCTTGGTTTTTGGTCAGAAAATTTCGCAAACCATATAGCCTGATAGAGCAAAGAATTCTGAGAAAAATAAGACATCTTCAAGCTGTCTATAAGGCTTTTTCACGCAACTGCAGTCGATCTACGAATGGTTACAAAGGGCGTGAAAATTACTACAATTACACTGTGACAAAGCCTTATAGACAGCTTCGAGATGTCTTATTTTTCTCAGAATTCTTTGCTCTATCAGGCTATATGGTTTGCGAAATTTTCTGACCAAAAACCAAGGACTTAGTTTTCTAGGTGTCAGATTTTCCACAAACCCTATTATCAACTTTTCTTATGAAACGGCGATATGCACCTCATCTGTTAGAAAAATCTTCGGGCTATCCAAAACAGTATTCAGACTGAATCCAGCTTTTACCGAAAAATAAAAAACAGAGGACTTCTTGTGATTATGACATACTGTACTGCATAGATAACACCCAAACGCTTCTCTTCGATATCGTTAATGACTGACCCAATCTGTCTGGATACTCTGACCATTCCACTTTGTAGGGAATTTAAAGGGCTATCCAATGGTATGTTTTTGAAAAATATATAATTTTTTATTACGGCAGAAAAATGATTAAAGGTGTGTTTAACGCACTAAGATAGGTGAAAATCATGACATTAACCAAGTATTTCGACTATTGACCCATGTGGCATATTTTCGAAAGACGTATTTATTCGGGCTTCATTTTGAAGCCCGAAAAATTCTTTATCTTTTCATATATAAAACATTCCGGTTCTGAGTAGATGAGTTCAAGAAATATTCCTTTAAAGTGCTAAGATAGGTGAAAATGATGATATCTTTCTAGTATTTCGACAATTTTCCTGTACGAGCAGATTTTTGATAACCTCGTTTATAGCTTATTTTGAAGCCCAGAAAATTCTCTATGTTACTATGTATGAGCTTTGTTCAAGGACTTTGGAATCAGACGAAACATTTGCGGAAAAAAGTAAATGGCTTTTGTTGAACTGGTGGCGATAAATGAAAAGTAATTTTTACTTGAAAGACACCAGAAGGAATTTTTGAACGTGGGAAGTGAAAAGAGAAGCATTTCCGATCATTTTCACTCAAAATCATATTGGGCCATATTCTAGCAGAAACCGTTGCCCGTCCTTTGGTGTTTTAGTCTATTTCAATCATAACCTGATAATTCGATTTGATTCTCAGTCCAGAAGAGCCATGGACCCAAACCCTTCTAGACTTTTTCACTACTCAGCAGTATCGAATGGCAATGGTCCCGAGCGAAAAGCGATTTAACACCTAAAGAGGTTCCCTCGTGAGGAAGTAGCTACTGGTTCTGAGTATGGTGCGAGTGATGGCACCGATCATACCTAAGGAATAGAACAGTGAAAAAATTGTGTCAGATTGCTGAAAAATATCAACGACTAGTTAATGGTCCCTTGAAAAGCACTTAATGGGCATTTAATGTGACCGTTTTCGATGTTCTGGGATGATTTTAGAAAAATGAAAGAAACTTCATTACGTTCACTTTTTTACACTTATCATTGAATAAATACTAAACATAAGACGGTAATCACGACCGAGCACACATCACTGATTCTGAATGTTCACCATAATAGGAATATGTAAAAGGAATTATGAACGAAGCGGCATTTAAAATAGCTGTGATATGTGCTGCCATCATCCATCTACTATGTGTTCACTATGATGTACGCCGAGAATCTTTGACATCAAAGCCATCCTTCACGGCCTTGTATATCAATTCCCACTCACCATACCTCTCAGCAATTTCATCTAATGTCTCACCGATAAATAGTTTTCTCTTCATCATGCCTGCTTTTCTTGTAGATGCTTATGGGAGAAAGAATAGATGAAAATGTACTATGCCTTTTCTGCGCTAGCTGATGTCAAAGAAAACACAACAATCGAAAGCTCATCGAAATGTTTTGAATAAAAGTCAATAAATATGAAATAAAAGTACAAATTCTAATATAATAAAATGTGCTTCTAAAATGAGTTCTCATTGTTCTGCTTTATTGACATTGCAGCAGAAAAGGTATAGTACGTTTTTCATCTATTCTTGCGAACAATTCGACACATGCTATTCTAGCAACAGCTTGACGCTGTTTCTTTCATAAGTGCTTGAGATGGCACAGCATCGCTCTCTCACTGATAAATGTTCGTATGCTGGTTGCAAGACGAGAGGCCTCAGTAAATGTGACAAGTGCTCAGATCGATTATTCAAAGAGCATTACACAATGCATTGTCAAGAACTTGACAAGAAATTCGATCGTACGGTAGTATTTGAGAAAAAAAGATAATTCAATTACAGAGTGAATTCACTATTCTTCCATATTAATTACTTTTAAAATATGATGAAAAACAGGTGGTGACTTCTAAAATAAAAGACAACATCAACTAAAAAGAGATGAAATTATATGCTCTAATTCCCCGAAATCGAACTTCACAATAACATATGCAATGAATGTCATATAAATATGGGAACATATATACGTAAACACAGCCAAGATTAAAAGAGTGATTTCTATCTTATAACTACGTAAACTGTGTGCTTGATTAAATTGCAGTCAAAAGAAAAACGTGCCTAAAGTGAACATGTGTAGTGTTGTATATACAATCTTAGAAGATCATATGATAAGAAATCACAAGATTTCAAAAGATTTTACAAATTCTTATGATTTTCTATAAGATCTTACAAGGTGTCATTTGGCATTTGGACCAATAGTCTTATTAGATTTTACAAGATTTTTATTGCCATCTGATCTTTCAAAATCTTGTATAGTCTTGTGACATCTTACAGAAAGAAAAATTATACGACCTTATAAGAAGTTAAAAGGTTAGATACGATCTTATGAGAATTCAACTGAACTTACAAGATCGTACCCTTGATCATTTCCTGTCGAATCCCATACACTTTTATATTTTTCGTTTACTACTATATGTTCTAACATTCACAAATTCTAGGTGGCAACAGGGTCAATAATGATCTTATGAAAGCTTCTAACATCTTACAAAAGTATGTCATCATCATCAGATTATATGAGCTCTTGTCATACGGTCTTACAACATCTTTACGCTTCATTTAAGTACATCTTAGAAGAACTTACGCCAAGAAGGTACAAGGTTCCATAAGATCTTACATTATCTTAAAACAGTACCTGAATATCGAGTTAAAGACAGAACTTTTCCACAGAACAGGTCTTTTAAATTTAAAATTTTTCCCTCCTTGTACGGCAAATTTATATCTCGTGATCTAAGCGTTTTTCAGATCAATGGCCGACAGACTGTTAAGAATCATTAACGATTAATAATAAATGTGCATTCTTGGCCACAACTTCTGGTTTTAAACCTTGTCTCACTTCATTAACACGGTCTTACATGCTAGTGTCATCAATGAGATAAATATCGGCAATTGTTATACGATTTTGTATGCTCTAATCTCAACTAACACTGGAATCTTTCACAACAAACTGACCTGATTTCGGTCTTTTCAGCGGAAAACTTCGAAAGATTATCTCGAAGAACATCTGTGCTCTTTATTATGATATATGATGATCTTCAGATGAAAAGGTGCACCTCAGTAGTGCACACTAACAGCCTAATCGAGAAATTTTAAAACCTTGTTTCCACATTAAATTTTGAGCCGAGCTGCACCACAAGAAACACCTAAATCCGAAGAGACTGGATTTGAGATGCAGGAAGAGCTCAAAACGAGATTGTGGTCCTTTAAGAAACTCATATTGAATGCTTCGGTTTTCAGAGAGAGTTTTCCGAAAAACAGACAAACTCTATGGAACAAATGAACAATTAATTCACTTTTCTTTGTTTTTCAAGTTCTTTAAAAACTTGAAGAGCATGTTTTTTTTTACCGTGTATCATTAATTGAAACGTAATTGATCATGAAGTAAAAATAAGTTTTTTAACATATTTCGTGTTTTATGCATCAAAATCGCTAATATGTAACGAAACATCAGCTCCAATTTATATTGTTGAGCAATGTTCAGTTTTTTTGCTTCTACTACACATAAGGATAGCGCCAAGACTCAAATCAGTTAAAAAGTTTACTAAGAAGAAAAGTAAACATTAAAATGTTTGCAGATTACAAACAACAACGAATGAGATTTCATCCGTCCACATGTTATCCTCCAATTCCAAGCGCAATCGACAATTTCAAACCTTATCTAACTTATTCCATCTGTTTTATTGGTTGTAATCCGATAACATACTCTACTATACCATGTCTACTCTCGCAAAAGTGTCTCATACACAGTATAAAATTATTTGACTTACACGGGAGTAAACAGGCAAAATCACAAATATATGATCTTCAAGTGATTGCAATATTAAATAAATTAGATATCAAAATTCAATTTTCACATTCGTATTATGGAACAAAAAACAGTACATTTGTCATCATACACATAATCGATTAAGTTCGTTTTTGCTACACAAAAAGGAAAAAAAATGGATATGGTAAAAGAGAGAAGTGACAAATATGGTATGTGTGTGTGTGAAGAAAGCTAAAAAAACAAATATAATCAAAATTGTATCTAAATGAACATTCCACAGGTGCACTGACTATATGTTTAAGCATACTATGAATGACAGCTACAACATCAAGTATGATCAAATCTTGATGTGTCTACTATGAAATCAGAAACAGTATAATATATTTTCTTCAACTCGGATATAGAGACTTTGCGGAGATCTCTATGTCTCATCAAAAGATGTTAATAGTCACATTAGTGTTCG
>CAJNOQ010009637.1:0-10100 GCA_905250885.1 Didymodactylos carnosus
TGGATCAAGAAAGCAAACAAAAAACAGCATTTATTACTCACAAAGGATTATTCGAATTTAATTTTATGCCATATGGACTTACAAATGGTCCAGCTACATCTCAGCGCCTAATGGACATCATTCTTGCAGGACTCAAATGGCCGTGCTGTCTAGTTTACATTGACAATATCGTCATATTCTCTATCGTCATATGGAAGAAGTAGAAGGGTAAATTGGCCATTTGCACCCATTTTTGTTGGTGATAGAATGGGATGGTGGTCATCCTGTAGATTTTGAAACTGAGTAAAGTCTTCCTGTCGTACAGCAAAGTAATTTTCGAACTCTAGCCGACCAAGTTGATTCGGATCTTCCGGCGCGTAGTTTGTTGATGCTATAAAATTTATTTTTTGTAGAATCAGTGGACTAGTAATAAGAGAAACGGGTGGGATTGTTTCGGCATACTCACGAAGCGTAATGTTGCCTCTAGTAATAACATCTCGAACAATAGCCGACGCATCTGGCGAACCAATATAAGACAAAGTTAATCCATTAGAAATTATATCATTGATGGCTACATACAAAAACGACTGTTGATGCTTGTCTTCTAATCTTGATAATCGTTGGTTGATATATTCGATAGCTGATGAGTGCTCGTTTACGATTTCTGTAGTAGCGTTGAATAGACTTTCTGTATTTTTCAGTTTTATTGCTTGCATGATTTGTTCTTTTTCGTAGGTCTTTTGTAATTGACCTAATTGAACGGTGTTTGCTGTTGAGAGTGCCAGTGCCACGGTTCCGATGCCGATGATTTCTTCGATAAAACGTCGGTGTCGTGTTATACGAATACCTTTCGGATGCTGTTGTTTTGTATTTCGCGCTAACGATACTTAAGTTTTGTTCTCTGGTTTCAAAGAGAGACGCGCATTCCGGTATTCTTTTGGCGGGTGTTGGTGGAATTAGATGACAGGTGGCTTTTCCCATCGGGAATGATACAGAATTCTTTATAATCTTGTTTGATGGACCAATATATTCAAAAAATGTCCCAGTTGCTGGATCAGAGATCGGTGAAGTAGGTAGTCTGAGTGTTTGGATATTGACGATAGCCAACAATATTACAATTATTTTCATATTTATCTTGAGATGCTGTTGAAAATGGGTCGTGTTCCTTATGTAATTTCCGCGTGTGATTGATATAATGAATGAATCAATACAACGTTAATTCTCGATTACGTCTGTTTTGTTTTTCTTTTCTAATTTCTTTCTCTTCGCTACTGGTGGTCTGTTTTTCCTTTTTTTTGTGTTGATGAATGAAGATCAGTAATGAAGAAGGTGTTTTGAGATAGTTCAGATATACCTATTTCTTTTCTTTTGGTGTGTTGTATGTGAAGATAAAAGCTTTCAACCTTATCCATTCATCAATGTATATATTGCCGTAGGATAATTGACTTCAGTGATAAACATTTAACTTTCGTGATATTGTTCTGCTTTTTTTCTCAGCCTTTTTTTAATTTAATTGATGTGCGAAAGTGATCTCCATCTGTTCTTAATGTGTGCAGATGGCTCCCTAATTATAAGTGATCACTATTGTTGTAGGGAATCTCACACACGTTTTCGTTAATCATTATTAGTCACTGATGTCACCAAATTTTTGCTTAGCGTTTTTTCACTTACAGTCTAGTTTTTTCCTATTGGTCAAAAAACAGACTCTAATGAAAATAATGTTATCGCAGTTTTTCAAACAGCATTTTGAAAGTTGCTATTAACGGTGTAAATGTTTCGTTATAAAAGAAAGATAATGCTTCAAAGAAAAGACCGGACAAATGCGAATAGTTGAGATCAACAAAGAAGGGAGTCCTTTGACATGGCAACGTGCATATGATGATGATTCTCACGAGTGGCTAAAAAATTTGATTGGTGATATACTCAGCCATTTTTATTTACTCTGGAACTTAAAGAAGATGATATGCTTTTTAAAATTCAAACAGCATTTCTCGGATGAATTACAATACCAAAGCTATACACTTGAGGTAGCATAAAGGTTAGCAAACTCTTGGAATCGGACAACACAGAAAATCACAGAGCGGTCATTCAGTGGAAATAGTCTGATAAAACGTGGATTCGTCGGTCAACAGCATCGACTATATTATACCGAATCGTTGGTCTTCTAACTCGACTCGTTCTTCGGAATAGGCGTTCTGGTGGTATTCTTATGTTCTGTGTCGTAATTACTGGAGTTAACGGCAGTGACATGAGTGGTGCGGGTGGTTCTAAATTATCTTTCGCTATTGAAGTGGTTTTTAATTCGTAATACGATTTTAAACGATCCGAGTTAACTGTACCTAAAATAACCCGATCTGATAGACGTTGGGCTTTAAACGAGGAGAGGCGAATTTGTCGAAGAATTTTGCAAGGACCTTGCCATTTCGATGTTAGTATAGGTCCTAGCGGAATAGCTATCCAGACTAATTGGCCTTCTGCATATTTTCTCTGAGTTGTATGTCGATCATAATAATTCTTTTGATTGATTTTTTGTACTTCTTTAGCTAGATAATGAGCATATTTGAGATCTTGACTTAGTCGGTCACGATAACTTAGAGCCACATGTTTTATTTCATCTGGAGGTACAGATGGGCCTTCAGTAGGGTCATCGAGGATCAGATCAAGAGGAAGTTGAGGTTCTCTACCAAGATTCAGGAACGCTGGAGACTGTCCTGTTGATTCATCAACTGGTGTTTTTATGGAAAACGCTAATTTTGCTATTTCTTTATCCCATGAATTTGGTTTGCCTTCTGCATATTGAGTGATCATTTGTTTCACTGTTTTGTTTACTCGTTCTGTCATATTTGTTTGTAGATGACAAGTGGCTTTAAAGTTATTTTTAATTCCCAAATCTTTGCATATCTGTAAACATCTCCGCGACAAACTGGGATCCATTATCAGACAGAATATACTTGAAACATCCGTACCGGCAAATGACTTCATTCACGATAACAGTAGCCATATATGTTGCTGTTGTTGTTCGTAGAGGGAACATTTCCACCCATCGAGTAGAATAATTAACGACGACAAGTAAATATTGTTTTTGTCTTTGAGTAGGAGGAAAAGACCCATCAGGTCGATTCCAGTAGTGTGCCATGGCTCGGTAACTAAATGAAGTTGCATGGGAGTTGATGAAGGATGATTAGAATATTTAAATTGCTGGCATGATGAACAGGCTTGAGTGTAGTTGTACACGTTTTTTCTCATGCCGGGCCAGTATACTCGAGTTAATAGACGGTAAAGTGTTTTATGAAGGCCAGAATAGTCCGATGTAAGATGATCATGGGCCCATTCTAGTATTTGTTGTTGTCTATTTTGTGGAATTACAATCATGTTTTTCTTTCCTGGAACGGATTCGTGTTCGTTCGAGTTTCTTGACCGGATCTTGTATAAGATTCCATTAATGATCACATACTGCGACGCCGTTTTTCGAAATGATTTCGAAGGAGGGTGAATTACTTTTCGTCGTGTTATTTAGTAAGTAGTCTATTATCGGTTTGAGTTTCGAATCCTTTTTCTGTTCTTCTTTTATATCCTCTAAGATATTACAGCTCTCCCAGATATTTACTGCTGTGTCTAATGAATTAATCTCTTTTTCATTTGAATAATTAGAAGAATGCAGCGAATGAATCTCAACTGGATATCTTGATAGAGCATCAGCATTTTGATTTGACGTCCCAGGTCGATGCTGAATTTCCAGGTCAAATGGCCGGCCTGATCAGACGCCCTGTTGGATCTTTCGCAGATTTTAACCATTGAAGAGCTTTATAGTCCGATCGAACGAGCACTTTTCCGCCTTCCAGATAGGGGCGAAAGTGTTTGGTTCCCCATACAATTGCTAATGCTTCCTTTTCGGTGGCAACGTATTTTCTCTCCGCTGGAGTTAACGTACGACTAGCATAAGCAACCACTGACTTTTTTCTGTCCAATTCTTGAGCCAGAACAGCTCCTAAACCATATTCCGATGCATCGAGTTCGAGGATAAATTGTTGATTAAAGTGAAGGATACGCATCACCGGGGCCTAATTAATATCTGTTTGAGGAGATTAAACGCTTCTTCATAGGGTGCATTCCAATTCAGATGGTTATTCTTGCTATTTCTAAGTTGTTCAAGAAGAGGTTCGGTAATTTTCGCATAATTTTTTATAAAACGTCGATAATATTCGGTGAGGCCGAGAAACGATTGAAGAGTTTTAATTTTTTGTGGACGAGGAAATTCTCCGACTGACGAGACAAAGAAAGGATCGGATTTTATCCCTTCGGAAGTAACGAGGTGACCAAGATATTTCAATTCTTGTCGACAAAATTGATATTTCGATGTTTTTATACTTAATCCTGCTTTTCGAATTTTATGACGAACGTTATTGAGATCTATCAGATGTTGATCAAACGTGGGTGAGAATATGACGATATCGTCAATGTAAACTAGACAGCACTGCCATTTGAGTCCAGCAAGAATGATGTCCATTAGGCGCTGAGATGTAGCTGGACCATTTGTAAGTCCATATGGCATAAAATTAAATTCGAATAATCCTTTGTGAGTAATAAATGCTGTTTTTTGTTTGCTTTCTTGATCCATCTCCACTTGCCAATAGCCGGATTTTAAATCGAGTGTAGAAACAAATTTAGCTTGTTGTAGTGAGTCAAGAGTGCTGTCAATTCTTGGAATAGGATATGCGTCTCGAACAGTGATTGTGTTTAAACCTCGGTAATCGACACAAAAACGAAGGGAACCTTCTTTCTTCGAGGTCAATACAATGGGTGAAGCATAGGGATGTAAAAGTTGGGCTATTTCAAAAGTAGTTCTCTTGACATTAGTCAGGGTCATATAAACTAAAATGTTTGTATGTCCACACGGAGAAATGAAAAACTTAAAAGCTCT
This sequence comes from Didymodactylos carnosus, assembly GCA_905250885.1. NCBI lineage: Eukaryota > Metazoa > Rotifera > Eurotatoria > Philodinida > Philodinidae > Didymodactylos > Didymodactylos carnosus. The sequence continues at coordinate 4,901 of CAJNOQ010009637.1, forward strand.
TGAGAGAAACGGTTTAGATGGCTGTAACTTGGGGACTATAGGTAATCCAGCATGGAGAATCTATTAGTAACATGTCCAGTAGTAAGATGTCCAGAAGGTTTTGGAAAAATATTTGGTTTTCTGCCGATTTTTAGCTATAGTTTGTATCAATGTGATGAGAAAACACAATAGCTATTGTAAGAATAATTAGAATTTACCTCATCAAGCCAGCATCCGAGAGAACAAAAAGTGCTCAGAATTTAATTCTGATCAAAATGAAATACTCCTAAAATACTATGGATTTCTGAGAAACGCGTTGATTAACGAGAACAATGCTATTTTTTTTATTATTTTCTTTTAGCGTTGTTGTTATAGTTTTCGCTGGATTTTTAGCAGAAGCAGCTCTGGTCTATGGCCTTTTTCTATCCTTCATCTAATAGGTACCTAAAACTAAAAGGTGTCCCAAAAGCTTTTGAGAATCATGCGGTGATCGCGTAAACTCCCACGTCGATGGATCAAGTGAGTCGAAGATGAACGTTACTTGTACATACCAGTGATGGTATAACGTTGAGAGACTCATTCTTTTACCATTTGATTCTTCGAGATGTAAGCTACATTTTGACCGTAAAATTATAGCATTTTCTTGAAATCTTGACCCAATTATAGCCATAATAAACGAGTCTATTTGCCGTTTTTACGCTTCCCCCATCCAGCCTCTGAAGCTAGAAAATTTTTTGAAAATTTTATCCTATAGACAACTTTCGAACTCTATCAAACGGCTTTATCAGAAAAACTTTCAAATGTTTCGAAAACATAAAAGGTAAGCGTTATACCACTTCATCGTATTCGATAAATTTGAGATTCCTAGTTTGTTGAATCGACATTATTTGCAGTCGACGAAATTGTAGCCTCCGAATTTATCATAATAATGGAATCGACATTTTTAAACAAAATTTGTCGACGTCGACAGTTTTTGGAAAAAATTGTCGATTCGACAAATTTGAGATTCCTGGTTTGTCGAACCCACAAATTGTATTTCGAAAAATGTTTTCGACAAATTTTGAATCGACATTATTTGCAGTCGATAACATTGATGTTTCCCGTCATTCTCTTCACTTCGGCTTGCCTTCTTTTGTCCGTCTCGTGAATATGAAGTTTTCTTGATTTAACTTTCAATTGATATTAAAAAACCTATTTACACGAATACGAAAATAGAGAAAACAAAAACCAGGTGTGTGGGTGGGGGGGGAGTACCCGAAAAGAAAAGGAAACCTAACAAAACAAAATATCAATTATTAAACAATAGACAAAAATCAAAAAAAAACATGGATGAAAGAATTAACATATAACGTCAAAACGGCGTCTGTTTCTGCAAAGACCACCGTTCTCAAGGGCGAAAGCCCGAGCAGTGGTGAACAGCCAGGTCTTTTGTGCGAAGAGTATTGGTAAATACAGTACTCTTCCCGGCCAGGTGACACCACTGGTCGGTTTTTCGACCCATACGAACAGATACCGGCACTACCACCACCCACTTCTTCCACACATCGAATAATATCCATCTTGATCTTCTTTTCATTGTCGTCATATGAATCACCCATTAATAATTGATAATGATGACTTGTTTTTGTGGCTATTGTTTTTATTTTGTATTTTTGTTTTTTTTTTAATTATACGAATGATATGGCGATGGAGATAGACTTTTTCTTTTATTTTTGAACGAGTTGTTATTGCTGCGTCTAATTTAGGTTAATTTAGTTTATTTTGTTTTATTATGATAACTGACGATCTTGGGTTTATTTTCGGCTAAAGATGCATAACTGAGCTGAAAAACGTACTGAAACATACGTTTTCACATTTGGTCTATCCACTGGCATCCTTAAAAAGGGGTTTTCAACAGTTTTTAAGTTTTGTCCTCCAGAAATCCTTTACTGAGCTGATTTTCAGAAAATTGGTCAGCAATTCAATTCAAGGTGTCAAAATACGTACAATCTTAATATTTGAGACTTTATGTGCTAGCTTTAATCACCAAGACACCCTTTCTCTAATTTTTAACGAATGTGCAGTAGCCGACGCGAACTTTGAGATAGCCTATTTTCCCAAAAGAGTACAGATTAGTTCCGACTCACAATATGATTGTTTGAAGAAAACCAAGCACTTTTTCATACCAAAGAGAATATTCACTTAAACAAATTAAATGTTAATGGTCAAGGTCTGGAAGAAGTTTATTCAACTAAGATGGCTTTCTCTTCGGGTCATGATAGGCAAGTCTTTGAAATCAATTGCTCACTGCCACAGGTAAATGGAGACGACAAGCTCATTTTAGCAGAGTTTATAATCAAGATTTATCAAGACAGATTCTGATACAATACCTGGAAACTCGGCAGCACTGCTTTCGATTCAGATTCTTGAAAAATTTTGATAAATCTGCACAAATTCTTGAAAGAACTAGCGAGGAGCTTGGTAAATCCTAAAGATTTATCAAGATCTACATTCAAGATTTTTCTCCTAGGCTGCGAGTCGTTCTGATCCATATGTCTAATTCATTTTTTCGGTAAGTGGCAACATCTGTACGTTTAGAACAAAACAATATTAAATGCTCATATTTTAACTGTGAAATAATCACAGCAAAGGTCTCACAGCAAAAGGTGCGTCGGAGAAAAACGTAAGATAGGGTAAGAGCACTCAGCTTTTTGGACAATCGTTTTAAGAGAAGATTCCAATTGCTAGCAACCTTTATTAATAGCATCTGGATCTGTCAACAGTCCCTGTTACCGTTCTAGGTGTTAATAGCAGGCATCCTATACAGTGAAACGTAACTACAATCTAACTAAATACATCTATGTGTACTGTACGCCTATACATAATGTATGCATGATACATCAAAATATTTACATTTGTTTTTTAAATGCTTGATAGGTTATATTACGACGTATTCTAAAGTATTGAGAAATTTCAAACATTGTGTAACTTAGAGAGATGACAAATTAAAATTATTCTTTCTGTGCGTACATTTAGTTTCTACAGGTAAGTGTTACTTGCGAAATTACATGGATGAGTTTGAATGAATAATTCTTTGATATTCTAATATATATGAACGTATGAAACAAGCTGAAATTAAATTTGATAAATAATTTTATATTTTATAATGATAGATTTGAAAGGTGAACTTTTAGAAAATATTCAACAAATTTCTATTGTGACAAATAAAGACCAAACCAAGTCGAACTATCATCCAAAATATGATGAAGACTACTATTCCAGGCTTATATGGAATTCAACAGATTATAATGATGTGAAAAAAATTCAAGTGCAGTTAATTTTAGTTGAAAATGATGATCAACGTGATCTTTTTGATTATATTCGACATTATGTTTCTTCTATGCCCCAGTGTCAAATTCCAGGCAGAGTATTATCTGTTTTAGTGTATGATAAAGAGTCAAACCGTTACATTGGACTTATACAACTCACAACGGATTTACTTAAAAGTGAATTTAAAGATAAGTATATTAATTTGGACATATCAAAGAGAGGCCAATTGAAGAAACATATTCGCGATCATTCTGCTAATTTATCTGTTTGTGTTCCTGTACAACCATTCGGATTTCAATTTTGTGGTGGAAAATTATTAGCAATGCTTGCCTTCTCTATCGAGCTTCATGAAATGTACCAGAAACGATATTCAAACCCTTTGGTCTTAATTACGACAACATCTATACACGGAAAATCTGTTCAGTACGATCGATTAAAACAACTCAAGTTTATTGGCTATACAAAGGGCTTTGGAACTAGTCATATTTCACCATCCTTTATGGCCAAGGTAGAAGAGTATTTAGAAAAGAATTATCGAGAATTTTTTGTCCGAAAAAGATCTAAATGGCAATCACTGATGTTTTTGGCACAGAAATTAAACATAGATAGTAGTCAATTATTTTATCATGGTGAACAACGAGGAATTTATTGTGGATGGACTGGAACTAATGCAAATGAATTTTTATTAAAAAAGAGAATGACTTTTACAAAGGATAAACTCCAGTCAGTTGAATCAATTTCTTCATTCTGGAAGCAGAGATGGGCAGAACAACGATCAACGCATTTGAATAAAAAAAGAAACTTAATACTGTTAATAGAAGACCCGCCAAAAGATTGACGAACCAAGACACCTCCGTTGAGGAAAAAGTTTTGCTTTTTAAATATGTTTTTTTTCGAATTTCTCTTTTACCTGTGCACTTCTGATATAGCAACAGAAAGAAAGAGAAACAGCTTATTTTAACATGCTCGTTGTTGTTGTGCGCTCCTGATAGGCTTATATTCAGAGCGAAAACAGAAATCATTTATAGATTATCTGGAAAAAAGGTTATAATAGTAAAACGATGGCATGGTCAGACGCTAGATGGAATTTCAAAGAGTTTCTACGTCAAGTTGTGAATGATTTTTGATAATGGGAATTCCAAAAGCTTTCTAAACGTTGAAAATATCTGCGTCACGGTACACACGCAGTAGTTAGTTTTTACGTTTTTTAAGTTCAATACATTTATATTCAATGTTTTTAAACAGATTTTGCGATTGAGTTGAACGCTTTTAGATACTTTGATGGATGTATGGCATAATACGACATGACGGTGTTCGGTCGCCTTCGCATCTTGGTCTAGTTTTGCATTTTGTAATAAAACACTTCAGGAATTATTGTATAGAATTTCAAGGCATATGTAATGCGGACAGCGTTATTTCTTCTGAGTCAAAAGGAATTTAATTTCGACTTGTTTCGTACATTCGTATATATTAAAATATCAATGAATTATTCTTTCAAACTCATCCATGTAATTTCACAATCAAACACTTACCTGTAGAAATTAAATATACGCACAGAAAGAATAATTTTAATTTGGCATTTCTCCAAGTTACACAATATTTGAAGTTTCTCGATACTTTAGACACGTCGTAATATAATCTATTAAATATAACTCTTCAGAAGAAAAAAGCTTCGTATGAAACTTACGGTTTTTTTAGAGAATAGGCAATATTCTAGAATGATGAAATAGTCATGTAAGGGAAATCGTTAAAATAAGTCCACATGTAGACGTAGATATAGATCAATTCCATTAGACATCTACACTGTAAAGTCGGGAATTATTTATAGAAAATGCTCGGCGATTTTCAAAAAGTCCATATATGAAATCCTCACGGATTTTCTAGATTATAGAAAATCGAATTTCCAATAATG
>CAJNOQ010009638.1:0-10099 GCA_905250885.1 Didymodactylos carnosus
CTCTTTGTTCTCTTAAAATTCAGCTTTTTCTTTAACATAGCTACTATCCGTTCCAAAAAGCAAGGCCGGTCATTATATTTTGAATAACTCGAAGGGAACACAAGATGAAGACTTGCGTTTTTCACCACTCGATGGCCAAGACTTGAAGCTATCTTTTCATAAGCAAAAACAGATTTCGGAAAAAATTTTCCGCTGTAACCGTGACCGATCGTAATCAGCAATCAGTGGGTGCTCACCAGTGTCAGCATATTATGGAGTCTAATAGTTTGGTGGCAAAGCGGATATACAAAATTTTAGTAAAACTACTTGATTCTATTTTCTTGTCGACGGAAACATTTTTGAGCCTCGGCTTTGGAGATGAAACATGAAAAATTGATTTGCTGAATATTATCTTCTGAGTGCGGTTTGCAGAAGTTGTTCTTCATGGTGAAAAAGAGTAAATACTGCTTTTGACCATGCGAATCGAGTTGTATACGTCTGATTCCATGAGATAAAATTTAGCAAATTAAAATTGACAGATTTTTACTGTAGATTGCACTTTCAGAAACATGTCCTTCATGTGGAAAAAATGAAAATGCTGGTTTTTTGCTAATTTTTCATATTTTGCCACCAAGGATATGCTTTCTATAGCTTAGTGATAAAGGGTCACCATCTGAACCAGACTGATCTATAATTCAAGAAATAATAAAAAGATGTAGATTAATGCCAATTCTGCACTTGTAATTAATCTTCCGGAAAAAATCAGCAGTTTATGAATCAATCACGATTTACCATAATGTTCTACTAGTGTTTCGGTGTTTGCAATATTCTCTGCAACTGAACTAGATACCTGTCTAGAAAACATGCTACTTTTAAAATGAAATATTTTGTTCATTTAAAAATGCCTAAAGAACCTTGCATAACTATCACCGATTAATTTCATTGATAGAAAAATTTGTTTTTCATATTGAAATTGTTGAAGAAATCATTTGCTTTTTCTTGGGATACCAAAATATATACAGCCTCTAAAGCTTCATTTCGCTACTGAATGACGCGACGTTTCCTGATTTCTTGCCGTTCACAAAATAAATCTGCAGAAATAACTTCTCCTGGATCAATCCACGTAATATCTATCTTACCACTATATACCAAACTGTTAGCACTAGTAACGAGACCATTTCTATTTTGTGGAACCAGACGAGTTGGTTTTATTTTGGTTGACACTGAAGATCTTTAATTTTGTTCGAAAAGAGTTAGTGACGATTTTTCTTCGCCCAGCAGAAAAGTGCAATTTTATTTTTGGGAGTTTTCAGTGGACTTTGACCAGTTCATCGGATGTCTACTGCTCGCATTTCCTAATGTAGAGCATTGAGTTTGAACTCAAATGGCAAATTTTTGAAACTCCATTTTTTTCACTGAAGTAAAACTGTGCATTGTGTTCTACTTCTTTCTTAGGCTTAAAAAGATTTCAGAAAAACTCGTTTTTCTAGAAAGCTGTCATAATTAAGATTTATTTTTTAACCTTCTTCACCACTGTACTGGATAGCGAGTAAGCATGCATCGGTTACGGTTATAACCGCTGTAACCATAACCGATCGTAACCAGCAATCAGTGGGTGCACACCAGTGTCAGCATATTATGGAGTCTAATAGTTTGGTGGCAAAGCGGATATACAAAATTTTAGTAAAACTACTTGATTCTATTTTCTTGTCGACGGAAACATTTTTGAGCCTCGGCTTTGGAGATGAAACATGAAAAATTGATTTGCTGAATATTATCTTCTGAGTGCGGTTTGCAGAAGTTGTTCTTCATGGTGAAAAAGAGTAAATACTGCTTTTGACCATGCGAATCGAGTTGTATACGTCTGATTCCATGAGATAAAATTTAGCAAATTAAAATTGACAGATTTTTACTGTAGATTGCACTCTCAGAAACATGTCCTTCATGTGGAAAAAATGAAAATGCTGGTTTTTTGCTAATTTTTCATATTTTGCCACCAAGGATATGCTTTCTATAGCTCAGTTAAACAAAAATATGCCAGATTAAATTAACTGAGTCCCTTCCTCCTGATCTAACTTTCTGGAATTCGTTCTTTATGATAGGAAACAACAAGTTCGTCTTTCACCATGAAGAATGACTTCTGAAAACGCTCAGTAGATAAAATTAGAAAATCATATTTTCCATGTTTTGTCTCTACAAGACGACAGTTTAAATGCGTAGTCATATTGGTTAATTCTAATAAAGTATAAAGTAGAACATATTTTCCTTTGAGTTAAATAAGTTAGAATGTAGGCAAAACTATTCTACAGTCGCGCTCGTAAAGCATGCTCGATTTAAAAGTAAGTAAGAAATAAGTAGAACTTCAAAAAATTCTAGTCCTGGCATTTTACTCATAAGTACGGAATTACACTATTTGCTCATAAAATATTTCAAAATGTCAATCTTTATTATTAGTTTCATCGTCCTAAAACTTTGGCAGCTGTCCCACTCTTTTCAATGTTCTGTACTTCCACTTCTACGGTCTAGTTCTGCAATTCTAAATCGACAACTTAAAATCCACAAATCTAGAAAGTGGGCCTATCCAAAGCAAAGAATTTAAATTTTTTAAAACACATTACTAGACCAATTGCAAATACTACTGTAGCGTGTAGATCAGTAGTTTAAGCTTACCCGAAGCTGTAATTTCTGACAATTGACTGGTGTTTGCGTGTACAGATGGTGAATCAGTTATTTGTACAAATTGTGATATGGATTTAAGTAACAAGGTATATTTTGTTGGTGCTATTTTTCTATTAACTGATTGCATTCCTGAAAGCCAACCACCTCTGGTAATTTTATCGGCCGCCGTATCATATAATCTGTCTTTATCGGCAATCTTATGTTGCTTAAATAATTGACATACTTGTTCTTTGTTGTACAATTGCAATGCTAAATATAGTGGTGATTCATCATCATTTATTTGATATTCTAAATCATCTTCAGCTATATACTTAGAAAATCGTGTTATACTTTCGATTCCTTCATTTGTAATAAAATTCCATAGATCGTTAAATGTATTTGTATTCATCAAACACTCATCATCAATACCATCGAACAACATTTGAAGTATAATCGAGAGCAAGGATTCGGATTTTGTATACGTTGTTCCATATTCTGCAATTCTTGTTAAGAGCTGTTCATGCACTATGTAGTAACAAAATGGATCCCAGCGACTCGCTAGTTTTGACTACGAGGGTAGGTGAGTAATGGATGATTATGTATCTACCATAGATGAAACGGACAAGTTTTTCATGTCGGTGTTGGTTCATATGCGCAGCGAGCAAATCTTTCATCAGCGTCCACCGTTCATGGACACATATTTTTTTGTCCATCCATCGTCTATGAGTGTATAAAAGAAAAGTGAGTTTTAATCTATCTTTAATAAAGTTTATATCAAAAGTGAGTTGACTTAGTTCAAATGGATGCAAAAAATATGTTTCCTTCCACTTGCTAAGAGAGATAACCCTCTTTGTTCTTTTCGTATAAAATTGAAACATATGTTTTTGTCCACCAACCGTTTAAACCTTCGCAGTCGTGATATGAAGTTTGAACTATCGATTTAGTAATCACCTGCCCGTATCGCAATCGGACATTACAGCTTCTTGACTTTCCTCTGGCCTAATCGGTGACTTAAATTGAGAATAGCGTCGGGCACCGTTTCTGTAAAGGAGGGAAGCAGATAAGATCGTTTTCAGATCCCAAAAGTTATTGGAAAAAAATCACATACAGGGTGATCCAAAAGAAACTTACCCCGTGTGTATTTTATTGACTTTCTTGTATACAAATATAATTGAACTTTTTACCATTAGTTTATTCGAATAGAGCAAAGATTTCTGGACGAAATGAGACGCCTCCGAGCTCTCGAAGAGCTTTTCTCATGAAACAGCATTCAATTTACAGAAGGTCCCATACCACCAAAATCGGGACAATTAATGGGCAAACAAGAAAAATATGCTCTTGGGACCTTCCGTAAATTGAATGCTGTTTCATGAAAAAAGTTCTTAGAGAGCTCGGAGACGTCTCATTTTGTCCAGAAATCTTTGCTCTATTTGAATAAACTAATGGTAAAAAGTTCAATTATATTTGTACACAAGAAAGTCAATAAATACACAGGGGGTAAGTTTTTTTGGATCACTCTGTATTGCTTTTTCCTTGAAACATACATGGTTATAGGTCATTTCTGACACTGATCACATATAGGATATTCATTTCGGCCCATATGGACTTCTGGTGTGGGTCTCTGGAAAATCGATCTCTTGAGACCCATGCTAAAATACAAGATGAAGAGATTTTGATCAGTTTTGAAATGTCGAAGTTTTGCACTAAATCACGAGGTAAAATTTTTTCAAGTCATCTAAAACCCAATGTTTAGGTGAGATTTTTAGAGAATTTTAATTATTAAATATTTTTATTTTGTGACAAAATGCGATGATGAGCGGTGATTTTTTTAAAGTATTGGATAAAATTACTATTTTTCAAGGTTTTCTGAGATACTTGTTGGTGTTTATTATCAAGAGTAAGGAAACATCTGTTTTTCCGTCTTTTCTTCACTATTTTTTTTACAAGCATGAGTAACTGAGTGTTTTTTCCACAGGTAGAATGCGCTTTTGTGTTGTTTATTGATTCGATATTTTTTTCTTTTATATTGATACACGCAACCATTATTTTTGCTTTTCTTGTTTTTTAATCGTACCAAAGATACTGTATAACTGTACATTTTTTTCTTGTTTTGCTTTTACAATAGTAAATGTTGTCATCATGACCATTATCTTGGTGTGTGCGTCGTTTTTAGTTCAATTATTATAGAAACAGTGCTTTTTGATGCTCTTTATTTCAATTTAATCATCACTAATATGAGAATATTTAAAGAAAAATAATTCTTTGGCAATTTTTGACATAGAAAGCGGTTGATCGAAAAGAAGTTTGTCAGGTATGTCGGTTTGACACTTACTATAGTGAAAAAGTTTACCCCTATTTCTTGGTGATATATTAAAAATACATATAATTCATTTTAGCAAACGTCCAGCAAAATTCTCAATACTTTCATGCTTTATTTTTATTTTAAATACGCTCCTTGGTAAAAATAAGTTCTATGTTTTCTAAACTCAATCAGTATATGGATCCATCGTATCTTCTACACGGCACATCATCACGTAAACATGAAAGTTACGTGGGTGGTAACGATGATCCCTATTACGGTTTTGCTCACAGTTCAACATGGTCAAATAACAGTACGTCACACGGTGATCGTTCACTTCGTTTCATCGTTATTCGTCATGGAGAACGTGTTGATGTCATGTACGGCGCTGGATGGACACAGCGGGCATTTGCTTACGGTCAATATAATCCATTTGATGCCAATATGCCACCAAGTCTTCCGTATCGAGCCAATTGGATGGACTACGAAGTTGATACTCCCTTGACATCCAGAGGACTGCTACAATCTTGGAATGTTGGCAATGTTTTGAATCGTTTTAACTTACCTATTACTGCTTGTTATTCTTCACCTGCGTTTCGCTCAATTGAAACGGCTGATAAAATTCTTGAAGGTATGGGACGAAAAATGGTTGTACCAATACGTTTAGAATTAGGTTTATTTGAATGTACAAGTTGGTATGCGCAGGCACCGATCACTTTCATGTCAGAGCAAGAATTATTACATGGCGGATTTAATATCGATCAAACATATCGTTCACAAATATCTGATTTAAAATTATTCGAAAATGAGTATCAATATTACGATCGTTCAAGAGACGCCATGAAAAAAATCATTAAATTACATAAAAAAACTGGTGGCACTATTTTGTTGGTAGCACATGCGCCATCACTTGAAGTACTCACTCGAAATCTAATGAATGGTCAACCAAGACCAGAACGGCTAGCCGACTTGGCTGCTAAAGTTGATTTTTGCAGTATGACAATTGTTGAACGTGAATCATCATCAAAACCGTGGCAATTTCGTTATAATCTTGATGACCAATTATCGCAAGAGCAACAATACTTGGAATCGTCACCATATGCAGCATATACCTCAAATCAATTCCCATCGCTTAATCATACAGCTTTACAAATAGATAATTATTCACCCTATTATGTTTTACAGTAAAACTAGCAAGGATTTTTGAAAATTGTAGAAATCTTATAATCAATAAAACTCATGTGATCTGACAAAAATAAGTATCTATATTCAGCATATTTCAACAGTTCTTTCTGTGTTTTCCACGTGGGATTATTTAAATTGTTGAAAAGGATAACAGATGTTGTTTTCGGACTCCGATCGGTTTTTATTAGCGTTTTGAAGCAAGAAGATTAAATCAACTAGTTTTTCTTCCATTTATTACTTATTGTGGAAACTTCATCGATTTCTTTTCCACTGTCTGCATCAAACAGACACTTCTAACTGACTCGAAACTATCAAGAACCTCTATTTTAATGAAATAGTGGCTTTTCCTTTTTTTTCCTTAGACAATGTCGTGGAAAACTATGCTATTTTAGATGGCCTCCATCAGCAATGACAATTTCCATCAAAAATAGCAATTTCTAGAATAGTACATGATGCGATAGCCCGAAGTCTTTTCGTTCGACTACACTAACTTTTTTGTCTCTTGACCCGATCCGAAGGCTGGATACGAGTGTGATGTTGTCGGGTATGAGTACGGGTTTTATTATTTTTTAATTTACCCGAAAACCGGAAGGTTTTAGTGGAAAACACACAAAATTTTAGTGAAAAAATACAGGAGTTTAGCTAATATACATGAAGGTTTAAAAAAGAAGTACTTGAGAACGTAATGATAATTTGACATCTTCAGCCGAAAAACAAAAGTTTTTAGCTGAAAGAAAAAAAAGGAGAAAATTTTTAGGCATAAGTCGGATACAGGTCGGGCACAGTTACAAAGTTGTCGCGTCGAGTACGAGTACGAAAATGGTACCCGCACACATCTCTAGTCGAGAATATGAGATTACAAGAATATATATACAAAGTAGAACTGTCCAAGTTTGCCACTTCAGAATGGGTCTTAGAGATCCGGACTTTTCATGTTTGTCTGAGGAGGATCTAGCTGCCGAAAGGTACATGAGATTTGTAATCCTCATCACGCGCTATTAATAAAAACTGCTTTATAGTACAAAACTCAGGAGATACCTGAAGAGCTTTCCTCGTCAAATAGCAAAAGAAGTTCGATGTTCGTTATTTCTTTCATTTTATCTTCATATTTCAAATAAATATACAAATTTCCTTTTTCTTCATGCTCCTTAACTTTTAATTCTATTAGAAGACTTTATTAAAAAAAGCCATTCAAAGATATTTTCTGATATAATAGTTTTTAGGTACACTATTCAATGTGCCACCACATGTTAACTAAACTGGTACTCGACCTTGCAAAGAGTGCAATGGTTGCGTAGGATGACAAACTGGATTGCTATTTTTCCCACATAACAAACAAAGACTAGATTGTCATTCCTGGCAAAGAGTACATAATACAGATGGAATATTTCCCATGACCTATATGCATTATTTATATTCATCGTAATTTTAAATTCTCTTTTTGTTATGCATGTCTAGTAGGAAAAAAAGATGAGTTGCTGGTGCACAACAATCGTTTTCGTTTCATACTTCATTATATCCCCTGGAAGGATAAAGCCTGTTCATACAATTTCATTAAATGGTGCCACATTATATTTGGATGGTGCTCAACTTGATCGTCAAGATATTGAAATTGTAGAAGGAGATATTGCGTTCCCAAAAGGAACAGTACCACATGCGGAAAATAGAAATGCCTATGTAAAAGCAGCCAAATGGGCAAATGGCATCATACCATACGAAATTGACCGTTTTTCGTCGTATTCAGCTGGCCAAATAAATATAATAACTGCATCGATGAGAAAACTTGAATCACAAACAAATAATTGTATCAGATTTGTTCAGCGAACAAGTCAACCTACGTGGATTCGAATATACGATGGATCCGGGTAAGTGATCTGATTTTTGTCACAGATATTTACTTCCATTTTACGCACGGTTTAGTTGTTGGTCTTATATGGGACGACAGTATAGCTCCGGTTCGCAAGATGTATCTATCGATAAGAACGGTTGTGTATCTCAATCCATTGTTATTCACGAACTATTACATACTGTCGGTTTTGCTCATGAACAAAGTCGACCAGATCGGGATAGTTCAGTGGCAGTGCAATGGACTAATATTCAAAATGGACAATCAAATAATTTTCAATCTTTTGTCAACGGTGAATCGAGCACGCTAAATCAACCCTATGATCTAGGTAAAATAATAGAATCATTCGTTTATCAATATTATTCTTTCTTTTGTCATGATTATCATTTTTAGGTTCAATTATGCATTACAAATGGAATGCATTTTCGAAAAATGGCCAACCAACACTATTACCTACATCAGCAACTGTTCCAAAAGAAATTATGGGCGCTGCTAAGGAAATGATCACTTTGGATATAAGAAAAGTGAAACAATATTATAATTGTCAATAAAAATGAATGTATGTTTGTAGATGAGAAAGATTTTTATTCAAAATTAATAAGTAAGAAATAGCAAGTATATGGTTTACTAGACTCGTGACACAATCGATTCGAACGTCCATTTCACTGTTGATTTTAAATTAGTTTTGATTAAATAAAGTATAGTTTTTATTGCATGTAGTGCAAAGGTTGATTTAAGGTGTGTTCTCTCTCTCCTGTTCATCTAACTAGTTTTCTACAGTCAAATCCTATTTGAACGAAATTCAATAACTGAAAGAAAACTGTGTAATAGTAGACAATGCGACAACTTTTAGCTGAAAATATCGAGCCTATCAGGAGTGACGCAATTGTCAAAATGGAACGTTTAGTACAGTACATCTTCTCTAGTTCGGTAATGGTAATACGCGCTTTTTTTTAAAAAAAATAATTGAATAAATAATTATTTTAAGTCAGAACTCTGAAAAAAACTCTAAGTCGGCGGAGTATTTGCCACTTATCTCTGCACAGAAAACGAAGTGATTACAGGATAATATACTAAGTAAACGTCTTCACTAATGAAAATGACGCTATTTTATCCACTGTAACTGAGGAAAAGGGTACTTTCATTTAGGTCTGCCCACCGTTACGTGATATAATAGCCGAAAAAATTTCAAGACTCTACTCGTGTAGAGTTACATAGAATTCCATACTTGCTCACTAAAAAAGTCATATCCTACATGCCTTTACAGGGACGTCAAGTTTCGACCTTCTCTCTAATAAAGCAACTTTGATCTTGTTTTTCTCTGCCTCTACAGAGCTTACATCACCGTTGGACATACCATACAAAAGAGCACCTCGAGTAGTACAAATGCTAATATTAAAAACTTGCCCTAGTACTTTTACAATGGCAGGCCGCCTGTCACAAAATGGTCGAAAATGAAAAAGTGGCACTCAGTATTTCACGTTTTCTGAAGACAAAACAAAACAAAAAGTTCTTGCGCTATAGATAAAAATGAAGCTAAAGAGCTGATTAATCCAATCAAAAAAGAATAAGGTGGATATCTATCTTCCTCTTTGAGTATGCAGCTCATCTTTGAAGACCCTTTTTTAAAAACGGTCAACTTTAAGGCTCCACAGCGCAAAAACTATACGATAGAATTGTTGTGTTTTTCTCCCATTTGTACTATTCGTCGAGCTCTACAAAATGGGATCAAAGATATTGCTGGCGTGCTTCGTTTTCATCCTCTTTTTCCAATCACAAAAGTAAAAAATATCGATTACTTCTTTCATTACTTTAGCGGAGTTTTACGGCGAATTTGATTTCTATTGAGCAAGAAGAGGTTACTGAGTCAGAATTACTTAAAAACAATTATACAAAATATTTTTCGTAGCAGATTCTTCGATGAATTCTATTCATCGAGTTCAATTAGAATAAGCACTTTACGAAAAATGTTCCCTATAATTCTGCTTAAGCAATTCTGACTCAGTCAACTTAAGGATAAGTTAAATATAGCATTAGAGCCTCTTCCCGCTCGATAGAAATCAAATTCGCCGTAAAACTCCGCTAAAGTAATGAAAGAAGTAATCGATATTTTTTACTTTTGTGATTGGAAA